>QRFJ01002397.1:0-52934 GCA_006176705.1 Cocos nucifera
AGCAGAACGAGCTAAGGACCAAGTGGAACCAAATCAGGTTGAGCCAATAAGAACACTACCTCCTCCACCTCGTAGATCGGAAAGAGTTTCCCGTCCCCTGAAAGATACTTAGGTATTATTTCAGAGGATATAGAGGAAATATTCTCATAGGTAATGGTGCTCATGGTGATGATCCCAAAACCTACAACGAGGCGATATCAGATATCGACTCTGAGAATGGCTTGAGGCAATGAAGTCAGAGATCGACTCAATGCACTCAAACCAAGTCTGGACCTTGGTAGATCCACCAGAAGGTATAGTACCTATTGGGTGTAAATGGATCTTCAAGAGAAAAATTGGTGCAGATGGGAATGTGGAGACATTCAAGGCTAGACTGGTGGCAAAAGGTTATAGTCAACGCGAAGGCATTGACTATCAGGATACCTTTTCCCCGGTAGCTATGCTAAAATCCATCCGCACATTGCTTGCTGTTGCAGCCTATTTCGATTATGAAATATGGCAAATGGACGTGAAAACGGCATTCCTAAATGGATATCTTGAGGAAGATATCTATATGGAACAACCGCTAGGTTTCACATCCAGTGATACTGATCACAAGGTTTGCAAGCTGCAAAGGTCCATATATGGACTTAAGCAAGCATCTCGGAGCTGGAACACTCGTTTCAATGATGTGATCAAAAAGTTTGGTTTCATCAAAAACGAAGAGGAACCATGTGTTTTCAAAAGGGTCAGTGGGAGCGCTGTTGTCTTCCTCGTATTGTACGTGGATGACATCCTCCTTATTGGGAATGATATTCCCATGTTGACATCAGTCAAGGTGTGGTTGTCTAAGGAATTCTCCATGAAAGACCTAGGTGAAGCATCCTTTATTCTAGGAATTAAGGTCTATAGGGATAGACCGAATAGGATGCTAGGACTTTCACAGAAAATGTACATAGAGGAAGTACTAAAGAGGTTTAGTATGGAAAACTCTAAGAGGGGATTAATACCCTTCAGACATGGTATTCATCTTTCCAAGAAGATGTGCCCCAGCACACCTGAGGAAATAGAATGCATGAGCAAGATCCCTTATGCTTCTGCAATAGGGAGCCTCATGTATGCCATGCTATGTACACGACCTGATATAGCCCATGCTGTGAGTGTCACAAGCAGATATCAGTCAAATCCAGGTGAAGAACACTGGACTTCTATGAAATGTATCCTTAAGTACTTGAGAAGAACTAAGGATATGATGTTGGTCTTTGGTAATGGAGAACTCCAAGTTCAGGGATACACAGACTCGGACTTCATGTCCGATATAGATGATCAAAAGTCGACATCTGGAAGTCTGTTTGTGTGCAATGGTGGAGCTGTCAGCTGGAAGAGTTCCAAGCAAACTATGATAGCAGATTCCACCATGGAAGCAGAATATATAGCTGCATCAGAGGCTGCAAAGAAAGCGTTCTGGTACAAGAAGTTGCTGCAGAAATTGGAGTAATGCCATCAGATGCCATTCCTCTTTACTGCGACAACAATGGCGCCATAGCTCTTGCTAAGGAGCCGAGGTCTCACCAGAAGTCCAAGCACATTGAGCGGAGATATCATCTCATCCGCGATTACCTTGAGAAAGGTTACGTTGAGGTCAAGAGAGTCAACTCCGCAGATAATGTGGCAGACCCACTTACAAAGCCGTTGGGCCAGCAGAAGATCGAAGCCCACCTTGAGAAGATGGGACTTAGACTTGTAGCCAATTGGCTTTAGGACAAGTGGGAGATTGTTAGATATATGTGCCCTAGAAGCCAGAATTGGCTGACACTTGTAATACACTTCTAGGGGCAAAATTGTAATTTTGACTATAATTAATGAAATGGGTTATTTTCTATCACATATGTGTATTTAGTGTCTGTGATACATCCTTTGAGTTAATGGTAATGATAATTCATATTTTTAAGAGTTGAAAATTTAAGACATGAATAATCATTATTAACTCATAAACAGCTCCCGACCATAGGATCATCACGAGGATGGTGATTGATCCGGAAGGTTGGTGTACGATCGCTTCTCTTTAGTAGATGAGTCTTGAGTCTACGGTGTGGAGACACCGGAGCGAGAGTACAGGTACTCGTTAGAGAACGAGGGCACTGAGCGTGACCACCTCGAGTAGTCATTAGGGAGTCTACCTTCTCGTCAATGACTGACTCGATGCTGCAGTAGTGTGTCTGGTTCTTTGACCTGAGATGCATCGGCAGTTCACCTTGAGGGTGTTATAGTTTGACTACACCATTACTCGGTCTCCTAGCCATATGGAACCCTGAGGTGTATGTTGGCTATAGCATGTTCATTGTAGGAACTGGATTGCATCAAGATGGGATCTATCTACCTCGGTGGTAGAGGAGTAGCCCTATGATGATCATGAGAATCAAGTCCAGAAATCCATGGCCATGGTAGAGTGAAATAATAGAAAGAGTTTCTATTTAGATTTTCACATTGGACTCGAATCGAATGATTACATCATATGACAGAGACTAGGGTTTGACGAGTTCACCTTAACCCTAATCTGATCGGGGCTCAAGATAGAAGAACTTAATCACACAGGTAGCTGCACCAAGAGGTTCGCATTCAGCTCTGATGGGTTGCCACCATATACTGCTAGGTGTCACTGGTGGATTTTGGGAGCAATTAGAATGATTTAGATGATCGATCATTCTAGCTGTTCGAATCAGAAGAGTTCTGATCCATCGAAAGGAGTTTCGATGATGTCTATGATAGAGATCATGACATATCCCATTACCATACAGAACTGAACCTAACTGGGTCACACAAACAAGGGTTTGAATCTGGTGATCATCAATTGAACTGATCTAGTTCAATTGATCTGAATGAGATTCAATTAGGTTCAAGGAAATCGTGCTAGCACTCGATTGAACCTAACGTTCTTCTTTTACTATCACAAATAAGTTGTCCTGACTGAGCCAAAGGAGTTTGTGCTCAATCAGAGGCCTTCATATGGTCTGACTGGAGGTTGTCCAAGTCAGAATAGGTTGTCTTATTTGTAAGACATTACCTGCCATTTTTGGTCACCTGCCATTTCTTGTTCTTTGACTTTGGTCAAAAGTCTACCTTTGACTGGTCAAACGTTGACCTTTGACCCTTTGACTTTTGACCACATGTCATGCACCTATTGGAGAGCTGGTGGGGGCTTGTCCCCCTGCCAGAACCTGGCAAGGAGAAGGGCGCACGCCAAGGGTGGCGTGAGCCCAAGTAGGAGGCGCCTAGGAGTCCTTGTTGGACAAGGACTCCACCTCCCTTTAGGATTCCAATCAGAGTTCTACTAAGAATCCAGTTTGACTGGTCTTAGGCGCCCTCTAAGGAGGAATCCAGGGGTCTCTTTTTCAACCAATCAGATTTAGATCTGATTTCACAAAGGGTTGTGATTGGTTGAGAGGAAGAGGAGTTGGATCACAAGAGGTCTATAAATAAGACCCTGCGCCCAACCCTAATCCTAAGTGAATTCAATAGAGATTTCCCACGTCCAAGGCTGCCTCTCCCCTCCTTCTCCACGCCATACTCTCTTCTCCCCTTGCTCTCCACGTCCAAAAGTGTTTTGGACTTAGTTTGGTGCGATTCAGATCAAGGAAAGGCGATCAAAAGCAAGAAGGCTGCGCTGCTGCAAAAGGACGACTGCAGATCTTCAAAAGAGTTTTGAAGATCCTCCAGATCAGATCCAGATCTAATTTTTGGAGGTGTGATAGAGAAGAAGAGGTTCTCCAGATCCAACTAGAGTGGATACCGGTAGAGGCCAGGCGCTTGCATGGCTAAGATCCAGAACCTTCCACTGCAATCAGGATCATCTACAGGGTAATAGGATTACCCAAATCAGGTAAATTAAATTTGATTTAATTTATCTTCTTTTATTTTATTTATTAAAATAATAATAATCAGATCTAAAATATATCAAGATCTGATTAAGGTCAAGAGAAAATTTTTGAAATATATCTCTTGATCTAATCAGATTTGGACGAACCTGGACCGGGAAATCAGGATTTCCCTTCAGCTTCTTGGTTTCTACTTAGGTGGCCCTTGGGTATCTACTTTGACTAGTCTTTGGCGCCATCTAAGAATGAACCTGTGGGTCTCTCATCAGATTGGATTAGATGATGTCATCCCACTAATCAAATTTAGATCTGATTGCACGAAGCAACGTTATTGGCCGGGGTGATGCAGCACTGCATGGCGCAGCAGAGTCTATAAAAGGACCCTATCTGCGCCCACTTTTGAGAACTCCTCTTCCAAGCCATGCCCCAAGGCTGCCCCTCTCCTTCTCCATGCCACCATTTGGTCCTCTCCCTCCTCTCCATGCCCAAGGAAGTTGGGCCTTCAGATTAGTGCGAGTAAGGCAAGGAAAGGCTGATGAAAAAGGAAGAAGGCAACACTGCTGTAGAGACGACGGATGATGTTCAGAAGAAGTTTTGAAGATCCTCCAAATCAGATCTAGACCTGATTTTTGGAGAAAAGAAAGAGAAGGAGAAGATCTCTAGATCCAGTCCAAGTGGATACCGGTAGAGGCCAGGCGCTTGCATTGCTAGATCCAGAACCTTAAGACTTGGGCAGGATCATCAACGGATAATCAGATTATCCAAAATCAAGGTAAAATTAATTCAAAATTAATTTAGTTTTATTTTCTTTATTATCAGATCATAAATTAGATCTGAAAAGTGTCAGATCTGATCTAGATCTAAGAGGTGATTTTTAAAATATGCCTCTCAATCCAATCAGATATGAACAAACCTAATCTTGAGAAATCAGAATTTCTCTTCACCAATCACATAGGTTATTGCACTGAGAGGTTCTCTTTTGGTTCTAATGGGTTGCCACCATATACTACTAGGTATCACTGGTAGATTTTAGGAGCCATTAGAATGATTTAGATGATCGATCACTCTAATTGTATGAATTAGAAAAGTTCTGATCCATCGAAAGGTATTTCGATGATGTCGATGATAAAGATCGTGACATATCTTATTACCATACGAAACTAAACCTAACTAGATCACACAAACAAGGGATTGGGTCTGAATGTCATCAATTAGACTAATCCAATTCAGTTGATTTGGATTAGATCCAATTTGGTTCAAGAAAATCATGCTAGCACATGATTGAGCCTAACATTCTTATTTTGTAATTATTTTGGTTCATCTCAGTTGAGCCAAAATTATCTAAACTCACTCAAGAACCTTGTCTTAGTTTGATTAGAGCTTGTCCATATCAGAAAATGGTTGTCTTAATTTATTATATGGATTTAACATAATACCTAGCAATTCCTATCACCTGCTAATTTCTATTTTTGACATTGGTCCATAATTGATCCTAGACACTTGGACAGAGGGCCATGTGTTATATGCCTACAGGAGAGCACCTAGGGCTCTTGTCCTCCTACTAAAATAGGTAAGAGAGAGAGTGCATGCCACCCTAGGCATGCGCCCCATATGGATAAGCGATGGAGTCCCATACAGATGGGACTCCATGATTTCTTGATGGTTTTAAATACCTAGGCACCAAAGAGTTTTATTTTATCCAGTCCTGGCACCACCTATGTCAATTTTTGAGGGACTCTCATCTGATTGGATCAGATGATTGTTAGATATATGTGCCCTAGAAGCCAGAATTGGCTGACACTTGTAATACACTTCTAGGGGCAAAATTGTAATTTTGACTAAAATCAATAAATGGGTTATTTTCTATCACATATGTGTATTTAGTGTCTATGATACATCCTTTGAGTTAATGGTAATGATAATTCATATTTTCAAGAGTTGAAAATTTAAGACATGAATAATCATTATTAACTCATAAATTGCTCCTGACCATAGGATCATCACGAGGATGGTGATTGATCCGGAAGGTTGGTGTACAATCGCTTCTCTTTAGTAGATGAGTCTTGAGTCTACGGTGTGGAGACACCGGAGCGAGAGTACAGGTACTCGTTAGAGAATGAGGGCACTGAGCGTGACCACCTCGAGTAGTCATTAGGGAGTCTACCTTCTCGTCAATGACTGACTCGATGCTGCAGTAGTGTGTCTGATTCTTTGACCTGAGATGCATCGGCAGTTCACCTTGAGGGTGTTATAGTTTGACTACACCATTACTCGGTCTCCTAGCCATATGGAACCCTGAGGTGTATGTTGGCTATGACATGTTCATTGTAGGAACTGGATTGCATCAAGATGGAATCTATCTACCTCGGTGGTAGAGGTTCAAGATAGAAGAACTGAATCACACAGGTAGCTGCACCAAGAGGTTCACATTCAGCTCTGATGGGTTACCCCATATACTGCTAGGTGTCACTGGTGGATTTTGGGAGCAATTAGAATGATTTAGATGATCGATCATTCTAGCTGTTCGAATCAGAAGAGTTCTGATCCATCGAAAGGAGTTTTGATGATGTCGATGATAGAGATCATGACATATCCCATTACCATATAGAACTGAACCTAACTGGGTCACACAAACAAGGGTTTGAATCTGGTGATCATCAATTGAACTGATCTAGTTCAATTGATCTGAATGAGATTCAATTAGGTTCAAGGAAATCGTGCTAGCACTCGATTGAACCTAACGTTCTTCTTTTGCTATCATAAATAAGTTGTCCTGTCTGAGCCAAAGGAGTTTGTGCTCAATCAGAGGCCTTCATATGGTCTGACTGGAGGTTGTCCAAGTCAGAAAAGGTTGTCTTATTTGTAAGACACTACCTGCCATTTTTGGTCACCTGCCATTTCTTGTTCTTTGACTTTGGTCAAAAGTCTACCTTTGACTGGTCAAACGTTGACCATTGACACTTTGACTTTTGACCACATGTCATGCACCTATTGGAGAGCTGGTGGGGGCCTGTCCCCCTGCCAGAACCTGGCAAGGAGAAGGGCGCACGCCACCCTAGGCGTGTGCCCAAGTTGGAGGCGCCTAGGAGTCCTTGTTGGACAAGGACTCCATCTCCTTTTTGGATTCCAATTAGAGTTCTTCTAAGAACCAACTTTGACTGGTCTTAGGCGCCCTCTAAGGAGGAATCCAGGGGTCTCTATTCCCACCAATCAGATTTAGATCTGATTTCACAAAGGGTTGTGATTGGTTGGGAAGGAAGAGGAGTTGGATCACAGCTTAGTCTATAAATAAGACCCTGCGCCCAACTCAGATTCTAATGCAATTCAATTGAGAATAATTTCCCCATGCCCCAAGGCTGCCTCTCCCCTCCTTCTCCATGCCATAGTCTCTTCTCCCCTTGCTCTCCACGTCCAAAAGGAGTTTTGGACCTTGGTTGGTGCGATTCAGATCAAAGAAAGGCGATCAAAAATAAGAAGGCTGCGCTGCTGCAAAGGACGACTGCTCATCTTCAAAAGAGTTTTGAAGATCCTCCAGATCAGATCCAGATCTGATTTTTGGAGGTGTGATAGAGAAGAAGAGGATCTCCAGATCCAACCCGAGTGGATACCGGTAGAGGCCAGGCGCTTGCGTGGCTAAGATCCAGAACCTTCCGCTGCAAACAGGATCATCAACAGGGTAATAGGATTACCCAGATCAGGTAAATTAAATTTGATTTAATTTATCTTTTAATTTTATTTTATTAAAATAATAAGAATCAGATCTAAAACATATCAAGATCTGATTGGGATCAAGAGAAAAATTTTTGAAATATATCTCTTGATCTGATCAGATCTGAACGAACCTGGACCGGAAAATCAGGATTTCCCTTCAACTGGTATCAGAGCCATGGTTCTAAATTGTTTAGATCTGATTTTAAATTTATTTTAATTAAAAAATAATTGATTTCAGATGTCACATGAGATGTGATCAGATCTGAAATCAGAAAAAATTAAAATTAAATAATTTGGATCTAAGATTAGAAGATATGCATGACTAGTTCTAGAATAGAATAGTTCTATAGAATATTCTTGCATATTTTTGATTTAATCTGATTAAATCATATTTTAGATCTTTTTATTTACTATTTTCTTGATATTATAAGTGTTATAATAACATCTAAAAAAATAGCAAATAAAAATTATTTAATTTTTGAATATCATATGAGATATGATTGATGCATGTCTAGACTAGTTGTAGAATAGTTCTACATAATTGTCTAGATTAGAATTTATTTTGATTAGATCAATTTAAATCTAATTTTTTAGATTATTATGAGATAATTTAGATCTGAAAACATGCATGATTTGATACATGAGATGTATGCAAAATATGCCATGATTAGATCTACTTTATATATGAGATATATGATATAGATCTGATAACTGTTTTGTAGTATTGAATGTTCCTGATTAAGGCGTTCCTCTTGGCCGTCCGGTCATAAGAACGAAGAAGGGTTTAAAGGCCCTCTCTTTCCCATTCGATGGTGTGTTCTTATGATGTGTAGGGGTGCTGCGTGTTCGTCCTTAATCAGAAACCCAAAACTTACTTTCTGCAAAACCCTAGATCCTGAAACCCTAGGATTTATTGTGCATATTTTGTTTATGAACCCTACTTAATTAAGAATTAAGTTTATGGAATATTAATTAGGTCTAAAATTGAGAATTTCAGATCTAAGACATATTCATAATACTGGGTTCGGGCTTGGGTAGCTCAATTAGGTCTAAGCGGTTGATCAAACCGAATCAAGAGTTGGTTAGATGGGATCAACAATGCTTAAATTGACCAGCCTAATAGGATTAAGTCTGGGTCAAGATCGAGTCACGATCAAGCAAGACCTAATTAGGCTCAGAGGTTAGAGTCTGGATTGTAGGCTAACCCAATTGGTTCTGACTCAACAATTTGGTGTCTAAGGTAAGTTTGGCATAGACGACCGACTGGTTTTTAATTGGAAGCTACTCGACCTGAATGCGTTCTTGTACGAGTTAATGGCATATTCCTTCCACCGGTCTCACTTACCTGGCCATATCTGTTGACACAGTTCTGATCTGAGGTGGTCAATAATCCGAGCTAACCCATGCCACTAGGTTAGTCATAATTGTTATGACTAAGCCAAGTCTAGTTTAATGAGACCTGAATCAATTCTCCCTAAGAAAAGATTAAGTCTGAGGTCTTCCACCATTGTAGATGTGCGGGCCCTTCCCGGGGTTGATTGTTCTCGGCTGGATACAGTGGCTCAGTTGCACCGGGAAGACGCAACCATGTCTATTAGGCATTGGATGCTATGGGCTGGAGGATGAGTTGGGCTCAATATTCCGGATACGGTGAGAGACTCAATTAGGAACCCAGTCTATGCAAATGGTGGGTCTGACTTAACTAAGGAGTGGATCAATATTTCGGATACGGTGAGATTCATGAATTAGAGACCAAGTTTGGGTGCACCATGATTAGAGAATCATTGAACAAGAGTTGTTCACTCATTGGCTAACCCATCACCAATAACTGTTAGGTGAGGTGATGAGTCAGTTGGTGAGACCGCACCACCCACTAGAAATCATTAATCGTGGAGATTTTCGCATCTCTACAGAGGGAGTGTAGGGATCCGAGAAAATAGTGGGAGCTAATTTGTTTAAAAATAAAATTCCTAAATAAATTGGTCAAGTCAAAATTACAGTATCTAACTAGAATCTTTGACTCTCTACAGGAAAATGTCTGCGTCCAACCCATTGGCACGTATCCTGGACACACATAGACTGACTGGACCCAATTATAAAGATTGGCTCAGGAACTACAAAATTATTTTGGGTTTCGAGAAGTTAACCCATGTTTTGGACCAGGACCCTCCCACCTTACCAGCCCGTCCATCTGTTGAACAGAGAGCGTCTCTGGAAAAATGGATTGACGAAGATAATAAGGCCAGATATTACATGTTGGGCTCGATGTCTGATGAGCTCCAGCGCCAACATGAAGATATCGGGACTGCTCGCCAAATGTTGGCTCACCTGCAGGAGATGTTTGGTGAACAGAGTCGCGCAGCCAAATATCAAGTCACAAAATGACTTTTTAAGGCTAAGATGCGTGATGGGCAGTCAGTCCAAGATCACTGTCTGACAATGATCAAGGACATGGAAGAGCTTGAGAAGCTCGGTGTGAAGTTAGACTTGGACCTGCAGAATGATATTATTCTGCAATCCTTGACTGATGCATATGGGCAATTCATCATGAATTACCACATGCATAAACTTCAGAAATTCCTTGGCCGAGTTAATGAATATGCTGGTTACCGCTGAGCTTTCTATGAAAGGTTCTAAAGGCTCAGTTCTTGCTATGGAACGGACTTCTTCCAAAAGAAAGTCTTATGGAAAGAAAAAGAAGTCTGTGAAAAAGCAAAAGGTGGAAGGATCAAAGAAGAAGAAGGCAGAATCCGAAGAAAAAGGCCGATGGCAAAGGAAAGTGTTTCCATTGCAACAGCGACGGCCATTGGAAGCGGAACTGCCCTACTTACCTGGCCACCCTGAAGAACAAGAAGGAAGGTCCTTCTGGAGGTATGCTCGTTATTGAGTCTAACCTTACGGTTTCTTCTGCATCCAGTTGGGTGCTTGACTCTGGTTCTAGTGCTCATCTGTGCACTTCTATGCAGGGTCTTGAGGATAGCAGGAGGCTGAGGGATGGAGACATGATCCTACGCATCGGTAATGGAGCAAGAGTTGCTGCAGTAGCCGTGGGAACATACCCTCTTCGATTACCATCTGGTTTAGACTTAGTTTTGAAAGACTGTTATTATGTGCCTGCAGCTAGCAGGAATTTGATTTCTGTTTCATGCTTAGCACAAGAAGGTTATGTGATCACCTTCTTTAAGGACCATTGTAACATTCTTTATGAAAGAAATAAAATTGCAAATGGTTTCCTTATTAATGGTCTTTATCAGCTACATATTGATGTACCTGTTCTAACTATCGAGCAAAACGTGAATGCCAAACGACCTAGGGATAGTCCAAATGACAGATATCTATGGCACCTGAGATTAGGTCATATAGCAGAAGATAGGATCAACAAATTGGAGAAAAATGGGCTATTGAGTCCATTGACTTCCGAGTCATATCCAACTTGTGAATCTTGTCTTCAAGGCAAAATGACTAAACTCCCTTTTGTTGGACATGGGGAGAGGGCCACAGATCTCCTTGCCCTAGTACATACTGATGTGTGCGGCCCATTTGATGTGCCGGCTAGAGGCAATTTTGTCTACTTCATTACCTTTACCGATGATCTGTCTAGGTATGGGTATGTGTATCTTATGAGACACAAGTCTGAAGCTTTTGAAAAGTTCAAAGAATTCAGACATGAAGTAGAAAAACAAACTGGAAAACCCATTAAGGTTCTTCGATCAGATCGAGGAGGTGAATACCTTAGCCGGGAATTCCTAGACTATCTCAAGGAAAATGGCATAGTCTCTCAATGGACTCCACCAGGAACACCTCAACTCAACGGGGTTTCAGAATGGAGAAATCGGACTCTATTGGATATGGTTCGATCCATGATGAGCTTCACAGACCTCCCTGATTTTCTTTGGGGACACTCATTGTTAACTTCAATCTTATCTACTGAATAGGGTTCCCTCTAAAACCGTTCCTACCACACCGTATGAGATATGGCACGGTAAGAAACCAAGTCTGAGTCATCTCAGAATTTGGGGTTGTCCGGCTCATGTCAAAAGACAACAAGCGGACAAGTTAGAGTTTAGGTCCTTTAGAGCTCGATTCATAGGATATCCTAAAGAGTCATTAGGATACTATTTCTACATTCCAGAAGACCACAATGTGATTGTGAGTCGACATGCCATCTTTCTTGAAAAATAGTTTATTCAAGATAGCGGCATTGGAAAGCAGATTAAGCTTGATGAGAAAGTCTCACAAGTACAGAACGAGCTAAGGACCAAGTTGGAACCAAATCAGGTTGAGCCAATAAGAACACTACCTCCTCCACCTCGTAGATCGGAAAGAGTTTCCGTCCCCCTGAAAGATACTTAGGTATTATTTCAGAGGAAGTAGAGGAAATGTTCCTCGTAGGTAATGGTGCTCATGGTGATGATCCCAAAACCTACAACGAGGCGATATCAGATATCGACTCCGAGAAATGGCTAGAGGCAATGCAGTCAGAAATTGACTCGATGCACTCAAACCAAGTCTGGACCTTGGTAGATCCACCAGAAGGTATAGTACCTATTGGATGTAAATGGATCTTCAAGAGAAAGATTGGTGCAGATGGGAATGTGGAGACATTCAAGGCTAGACTAGTGGCAAAAGATTATAGTCAACGTGAAGGCATTGACTATCAGGATACCTTTTCCCCAGTGCTATGCTAAAATCCATCCGCACATTGCTTGCCGTTGCAGCCTATTTCGATTATGAAATATGGCAAATGGACGTGAAAATGGCATTCTTAAATGGATATCTTGAGGAAGATATCTATATGGAACAGCCGCTAGGTTTCACATCCAGTGATACTGATCACAAGGTTTGCAAGCTGCAAAGGTCCATATATGGACTTAAGCAAGCATCTCGGAGCTGGAACACTCATTTCAATGATGTGATCAAAAAGTTTGGTTTCATCAAAAATGAAGAGGAACCATGTGTTTTCAAAAGGGTCAGTGGGAGCGCTGTTGTCTTCCTCGTATTGTACGTGGATGACATCCTCCTTATTGGGAATGATATTCCCATGTTGACATCAGTCAAGAATGTGGTTGTCCAAGGAATTCTCCATGAAAGACCTAGGTGAAGCATCCTTTATTCTAGGAATTAAGGTCTATAGGGATAGACCGAATAGGATGCTAGGACTTTCACAGAAGATGTACATAGAGAAAGTACTAAAGAGGTTTAGTATGGAAAACTCTAAGAGGGGATTAATACCCTTCAGACATGGTATTCATCTTTCCAAGAAGATGTGCCCTAGCACACCTGAGGAAATAGAACGCATGAGCAAGATCCCTTATGCTTCTGCAATAGGGAGCCTCATGTATGCCATGCTATGTACACGACCTGATATAGCCCATGCTGTGAGTGTCACAAGCAGATATCAGTCAAATCCAGGTGAAGAACACTGGACTTCTGTGAAATGTATCCTTAAGTACTTGAGAAGAACTAAGGATATGATGTTGGTCTTTGGTAACGGAGAACTCCAAGTCCAGGGATACACAGACTCGGATTTCATGTCCGATATAGATGATCGAAAGTCGACATCTGGGAGTCTGTTTGTGTGCAATGGTGGTGCTGTCAGCTGGAAGAGTTCCAAGCAAACTGTGATAGCAGATTCCACCATGGAAGCAGAATATATCGCTGCATCAGAGGCTGCGAAGGAAGCATTCTGGTACAAGAAGTTTGCTGCAGAAATTGGAGTAATGCCATCAGATGCCATTCCTCTATACTGCGACAACAATGGCGCCATAGCCCTTGCTAAGGAGCCGAGGTCTCACCAGAAATCCAAGCACATTGAGCGGCGATACCACCTCATCCGCGATTACCTCGAGAAGGGTTACGTCGAGGTCAAGAGAGTCAACTCCGCAGATAATGTGGCAGACCCACTTACAAAGCCGTTGGGCCAGCAGAAGATCGAAGCCCACCTTGAGAAGATGGGACTTAGACTTGTAGCCAATTGGCTTTAGGACAAGTGGGAGATTGTTAGATATATGTGCCCTAGAAGCCAGAATTGGCTGACACTTGTAATACACTTCTAGGGGCAAAATTATAATTTTGACTAAAATCAATAAATGGGTTATTTTCTATCACATATGTGTATTTAGTGTCTGTGATACATCCTTTGAGTTAATGGTAATGATAATTCATATTTTCAAGAGTTGAAAATTTAAGACATGAATAATCATTATTAACTCATAAATTGCTCCCGACCATAGGATCATCACGAGGATGGTGATTGATCCGGAAGGTTGGTGTACAATCGCTTCTCTTTAGTAGATGAGTCTTGAGTCTACGGTGTGGAGACACCGGAGCGAGAGTACAGGTACTCGTTAGAGAACGAGGGCACTGAGCGTGACCACCTCGAGTAGTCATTAGGGAAGTCTACCTTCTCGTCAATGACTGACTCGATGCTGCAGTAGTGTGTCTGGTTCTTTGACCTGAGATGCATCGGCAGTTCACCTTGAGGGTGTTATAGTTTGACTACACCATTACTCGGTCTCCTAGCCATATGGAACCCTGAGGTGTATGTTGGCTATAGCATGTTCATTGTAGGAACTGGATTGCATCAAGATGGAATCTATCTACCTCGGTGGTAGAGGAGCAGCCCTATGATGATCATGAGAATCAAGTCCAGAAATCCATGGCCATGGTAGAGTGAAATAATAGAAAGAGTTTCTATTTAGATTTTCACATTGGACTCGAATCGAATGATTACATCATATGACAGAGACTAGGGTTTGACGAGTTCACCTTAACCCTAATCTGATCGGGGCTCAAGATAGAAGAACTGAATCACACAGGTAGCTGCACCAAGAGGTTCGCATTCAGCTCTGATGGGTTGCCACCATATACTGCTAGGTGTCACTGGTGGATTTTGGGAGCAATTAGAATGATTTAGATGATCGATCATTCTAGCTGTTCGAATCAGAAGAGTTCTGATCCATCGAAAGGAGTTTCGATGATGTCGATGATAGAGATCATGACATATCCCATTACCATACAGAACTGAACCTAACTGGGTCACACAAACAAGGGTTTGAATCTGGTGATCATCAATTGAACTGATCTAGTTCAATTGATCTGAATGAGATTCAATTAGGTTCAAGGAAATCGTGCTAGCACTCGATTGAACCTAACGTTCTTCTTTTGCTATCATAAATAAGTTGTCCTGACTGAGCCAAAGGAGTTTGTGCTCAATCAGAGGCCTTCATATGGTCTGACTGGAGGTTGTCCAAGTCAGAAAAGGTTGTCTTATTTGTAAGACATTACCTGCCATTTTTGGTCACCTGCCATTTCTTGTTCTTTGACTTTGGTCAAAAGTCTACCTTTGACTGGTCAAATGTTGACCATTGACACTTTGACTTTTGACCACATGTCATGCACCTATTGGAGAGCTGGTGGGGGCCTGTCCCCCTGCCAGAACCTGGCAAGGAGAAGGGCGCACGCCACCCTAGGCGTGTGCCCAAGTTGGAGGCGCCTAGGAGTCCTTGTTGGACAAGGACTCCATCTCCTTTTTGGATTCCAATTAGAGTTCTTCTAAGAACCAACTTTGACTGGTCTTAGGCGCCCTCTAAGGAGGAATCCAGGGGTCTCTATTCCCACCAATCAGATTTAGATCTGATTTCACAAAGGGTTGTGATTGGTTGGGAGGAAGAGGAGTTGGATCACAGCTTAGTCTATAAATAAGACCCTGCGCCCAACTCAGATTCTATGAGATGCAGATTCAATTGAGAAATTTCCCCACACCCCAAGGCTGCCTCTCCCCTCCTTCTCCATGCCATAGTCTCTTCTCCCCTTGCTCTCCACGTCCAAAAGAAGTTTTGGACCCTTGGTTGGTGCGATTCAGATCAAAGAAAGGCGATCAAAAATAAGAAGGCTGCGCTGCTGCAAAGGACGACTGCTCATCTTCAAAAGAGTTTTAAAGATCCTCTAGATCAGATTCAGATCTAATTTTTGGAGGTGTGATAGAGAAGAAGAGGATCTCCAGATCCAACCTGAGTGGATACCGATAGAGGCCAAGCGCTTGCGTGGCTAAGATCCAGAACCTTCCGCTGCAAACAGGATCATCAACAGGGTAATAGGATTACCCAAATTAGGTAAATTAAATTTGATTTAATTTATCTTTTAATTTTATTTTATTAAAATAATAAGAATCGGATCTAAAACATATCAAGATCTGATTGGGATCAAGAGAAAAATTTTAGAAATATATCTCTTGATCTGATCAGATCTGAACGAACCTGGACCGGAAAATCAGGATTTTCCTTCAATGATATCATCTTATCAATCAAATTTAGATCTGATTGAATGAAGGCATCTAATTGGTCGGAATAATGTGGCACTGCAGGTGCAGCAGGATCTATTTAAACCCTATCTACACCTAGGTTTTAGAGTTTTTGCATAATTTTCATGCCCCAAGGCTACCTCTCTATCTCTTCCATGCTCCATCTGATTCTCTCTCTCTCCTTTTTCCATGCCCAAGGAGTTGGGCATTGGTTCAAATGCCATCCAAGGAAGAAAGGCACTCAGATCAGGAAGAAGGCAGCACTAATGAAAAAGATGACTGCTGCTTCTTCAAAAAAAGTTTTGAAGAACTTCAAGATCAGATCCAGATCTAATTTTTGAAGAATTAAATCAAAAGAAGATGACCTCTAGATCCTGTCCGAGTGGACACCAGTGGAGGTTAGGTGCGTACGTGGCTCCTTCCAGAACCTCAGGAACAATCAGGATCATCACAGAATAATCTGATTATCCAAAATAAGATATAAAATTAAGTTAGATTTAATTTTATTTTTTTAATTTTAATATCAAATCATTAGGATCAGATCTAAGATGTCTCAGATCTAATTAGGATCATAGAAAAAATTTTTGAAATATTCTTTTAGATCCAATCAGATCTGAATGATCCTATGCCAAAAAAATAGGACTTTTTCCTTCAAATAGTATCAGAGTCAGGTTAGCAGTTTAGCAAATCTATTTTAGATCTAATTTAATTTTTTATTTATGATCTGATATTAAAAAATTTTAGATATCACATCAGATGTGATTAGATCTAAAATCAAAAAGTTAAAAATTTTATGATTTAGATCTATAATGTATGAGATGCATGACTAGACTAGAAATAGAATAGTTCTATGTGTAGTCTTGTATAATCATGTTATAATTAATTAAATATAATTTTAGATTTATTTTACTTCTATTTTTTTGATATTATACTTATTGTAACTAGATCTAAAAAATAAAGAATAGAATTTTTAATTTTTAATTTATTCATATGAGATATGAAAAATGCATGCCTAGACTATTTATAGAATAGTTCTATAAAATATCTAGAATAATTTTATTTTTGATATGATCAAATTTAAAATTTTACTTTTTAGATTTAACATGTGATATTTCAGATCTAAAACTCTACATGATTGATTGAGTTATGATATATGAGATGTGTGCAAAATATGTATAATTTAAATTATTAATTGTATATGCGATATATGATTTAGATCTAACTAGTTCTATAGTAGAAATTATATTTTTGATTAAGATATTTTTCTTAGCCATCCAGTCATAGGAACAATGTAGGATTTAAAGGCCCTTTTCTCTGATTCGATGGGATGTTCTTATGACGTGTAGGGTTGCTGCACATTCATCCTTAATCAAAAATCAGAACTTATTTTTCTACAAAACCCTAGATCCTAAAATCCTAAGATTTTGTTGCATATTTTGTTCATGAACCCAAAATTTAATTAAGAATTAAAATTATAAAATTAATTAGATCTAAAAATTATGAATTTTTAGATCTAAGACATATTCATAAAATTGGGTTCAGACTTGGGTAGCTCAATTAGGTTTAGTAGTTGATCAAACCGAATCAAAAGTTGGTTAGATAGGATCAAAGAAAGCTTAGATTTGATCAGCCTAATAGGATTAAGTCTGGATCAAGATCGAATGACATTGAGATGTGACTCCATCAAGTCAATGAAGGAAAAATTCTATTTTCCTAGCATAGGATCATTCAGATCTAATTGGATCTGAAGGAATATTTCAAAATAATTTTCCATGATCCTAACCAAAACTAAGACATCTTGGATCTGACTCTGAAGATCTGATATTATAAAAATAAAATAAAATAAAATAAAATTTAATTTCATACCTTATTTTGGATAATCAGATTATCCTATGATGATACTGATTGATCCTGAGGTTTTGGAAGGAGCCATGGATGCATCTGGTCTCCATCAGTATCCACTCAGATAGGATCTAGAGGTCTTCTCCTTCTGAATCTTCTCTTCAAAAATTAGATTTGGATCTAATCTTGAAGTTCTTCAAAACTTCTTTTGAAGAAGCAACAGTCATCTCTTTCAGCAGTGCTACCTTCTTCTTGATTTGGATGCCTTTCTTCCTTGGATTGCACCTGAACCCGTGCCCAACTCTTTTGGGCATGGAGAGGAGAGAGAGAGGATTAGAAGAAGGCATGGAATGGAGAAGGGCAGCCTTGCAGTGTGGTGAAAGGAAGAAGCTCTCAAACCCTAGGCGCAGATAGGATTTAAATAGACCTTGTTGCACCATGCAGTGCCACATCATCTCGGCCAATCAGAGGCCTTCATTCAATCAGATCTAAATTTGATTGATAGGATGATATCATCTAATCCAATTAGATGAGAGTCTCTCAAAAATCTACATAGGAGGCACCAAAATTGAATAAATCAAAAACTTTGGTGTCTAGGTATTTAAACCCATCAAGAAACCCTAGAGTCCCATCTGTATGGGACTCCATCCCTTATCCATATGGGGTGCATGCCTAGGGTGGCATGCACCCTCTCTCTTGGCTCTTTTAGCAGGGGGACAAAAAATGCCCTAGGTGATCTCCTATAGAAGCATGACACATGTTCCTATGTCTAAGTGTCTAGGGTCAACTGTTGACCTATGTCCAAAAATAGGAATTAGTAAGTGATACGAATTGGCAAGTATTGTTTTAAATCCATCAAATAAATTAAGACAACTCTTTTCTAATCTGGACATGCTCCAATCAGACTAGGACAAAGTTCTTGAGTGAGCCTAAACAAATTTGGCTCAGCCCAGATGAATCAAAATGATTACAAAAGGAGAATGTTAGGCTCAATCATGTGCTAGCATGATTTTCTTGAACCTAATTTGATCTAACTCAAATCAACTGAACTGGATTAGTCTAATTGATGATATCCAGATCCAAACCCTTGTTTGTGTGATTCAGTTAGGTTCAATTTCATAAATGAGATATATCACGATCTCTATCATCGACATCATCAAAACATCTTTCGATGGACCAAAACTTTTCTAATTCATACAATTAGAATGATCGATCATCAAAATCATTCTAATTGCTCCTAAAATCTACCAGTGACACCTAGCAGTATATGGTGGCAACCCATCAAAATTGAAAGCAAATCTCTCCATGCAGTTACCTATGTGATTGGGTTCTTCTATCATAAGCCCTAATAGGATTAGGGTTCAGGTGAACTCATCAAACCCAATATCTTTCATATAAATTAATCATTCAATTCGAGTCCAATATGAAACCCTAATAGAAACTCTATCATATTCACACTACCATGGCCATGGGCTTAAGGACTCAATCTCATGATTATCATAGGATATTCTTCATCTATCGAGATAGATAGATCTACTATTGGTGCAATACAATTCGTACAATGAACATACTATAGCCAACATATACCTCAGAATTCTGAATGGCTAAGAGATCGAGTTATGGTGTAGTTAAACTATAACACCCTCAAGATGAACCATCGATGTACCTTAAATCAAAGAACTAGACACACCACTACAGCATCGCATCAGTCATCGATGCGAAGGTAGACTTCCTTATGACTGATAAAGGTGGTCATGCTCAGTGCCTTCATTCTCTAACGAGTATCTGTACTCTTACTCTGGTATCTCCACACCATAGACTCACGACACATCTATCCTAAAAAAGCGATCATATACCAACCTTCCTGATTGATCACCATCCTCATGATGATCCTATGGTCAGAAGCTGTTTATGAGTTAATTATGAAAATTCATGTCTTAAATTTATAATTTCTTAAAAATATGAATTGTCATTATCATTAACTCAAAGGATATATCACAGATAGTTTAAATACACACTATGATAGAAAATAACCTATTTATTAATTTATAATCAAAATTATAAATTTATCCTTTGAAGTGTATTACAAGTATCGGCTAATCTGACTTCTAGGGCACACATCTAACAAACTCCCACTTGATCTAAAGTCAATTGGCTATAAATCTAAGTTTCATCTTATCAAGGTGGTTTTGATCTTTTGTTGGCTCAATTGCTTTGTCAATGGGTTAGCTACATTGTCTGCAGTGTTAACTCTCTTGACCTCGACGTATTCCTTCTTGAGATAATCATAGATGAGGTGGTATCGCCACTCGATGCACATGGATTTTTGGTGAGACATCAGCTCCTTAGCTAGGGCTATGGCATCATTGTTGTCATAGTACAGAGAAACAATATCTGATGGCAACACTTCGAACTCTATGGCAAACTTCTTATACCAAAATGCCTCCTTAGTAGCCTCCAATGCAGCGATGTACTCTACTCTCATGGTGAAATATGCTATCTCCATCTACTTGAAACTCTTCCAACTGATAGCTCTATCATTACAAATAAACAAACTTTTAGAAGTCGACTTTCAATCATCTATATCAAACATAAAATCTAAGTCTATATACCCCTGGACCTAGAGTTCTCTATTACCAAAGACTAGAAATATATCCTTAGTCCTTCTCAAGTACTTAAGGATATATTTCACAGAAGTCTAGTGCTCTTTGCCTAGATTTGACTGATACCTGCTTGTGAAACTCATAGCATGGATAATATCAGGTCGTGTACATAGCATGGCATACATGAGGCTCCCTATTGCTAAAGCATAAGGGATCTTGTTCATGCATTCAATCTCCTCAGGTGTGCTAAGATACATCTTCTTAGACAGATGAATGCCATGTCTGAAGGGTACTAATCCCCTCTTAGAGTTTTTCATGCTAAATCTTTTTAGGACCTCTTCTATGTACATTTTTTATGAGAGACCCAGCATCCTATTCGGTCTATCCCTATAGACCTTAATTCTCAGAATAAAGGATGCATCTCCTAGATCTTTCATTGAGAACTTTTTAGACAACCACATTTTGACTATAGTCAGCATGAAAATATCATTCCCAATTAGGAGGATATCATCCATGTATAGTATGAGGAAGACAACAGTGCTCTCACTAACCTTTTTGAAAACACGGGACTCCTTTTCGTTATTGATGAATCCAAATAATTTGATTATATTATTGAAACATGCATTCCAGCACCGAGATGCTTTCTTAAGTCCATATATGGACCATTGCAGCTTGCATACCTTTTGATCATTTTCACTTATATGAAACATAACGGTTGTTTCATATAGATATCCTCCTCAAGATATCCATTTAAGAATATTATTTTCACGTTCATTTGCCATATTTCATAATCAAAATAGGTTGCAATAGAAAGCAATGTGCGGATGGATTTGACCATGGCTACTGATGAAAAGATATCCTGATAGTCAATGCCTTCATGCTGACTATATCCTTTCACTATGAGCCTTGCTTTGACTATCTCTATATTTCCATCAGCATCTATCTTTCTCTTAAAGATCCATTTACATCCAAATAGGTACTATACCTTCAGATGGATCTATCAAGGTCCACGCTTAGTTCGAACGCATTGAGTCAATCTTTGACCTCATTGCCTCTAACCAATTTTTGGAGTCGATATCTGATATCGCCTCATCAAAGGTTTTAGGATCATCACCATAAATCCTATTTTCTATGAGGAGTATTTTCTCTACATCTTCCGATATAGTACCTAAGTACCTTTCAGGAGGATGAAAAATTCTACTTGATCTATGAGGTGGAGGAGGTAGTGTTTGGGTTGTCTCAACCTGATTGGATTTCGTAGGTTCCTTAGCTCGTTTCTCATTAGAGACTTTCTCCTTGAGTCTAATCTATCTTCCGATGCCACTATCTTGAATAAACTATTTTTGAACAAATATGGCATGTCAACTCACAATCACATTATGATATTCCGAGAGATAGAAATAATATCCTAATGACTCTTTAGGATATCCAATAAACTGAGCTCTAAAGGGCGTAGACTCTAATTTGTCTGCCTGTTGTCTCTTGACATGGGTCGGACAATCCCAAATTCTGAGATGACTCAGACTTGGTTTTTTACCATACCATATATCATATGGTGTGGTAGGAATGATTTTAGAGGGAATCTGATTCAATTAATATATAGCAGTCATCAGACTATGTCCTCAAAGAAACTCAGGAAAGTCCATGAAACTCATCATGGATTGAACCATATCTAATAGGATCCAGATTCTTCATTCTGAAATTTCGTTGAGTTAAGGCATTCCAGATGGAGTCCATTGAGAGACTATACCATTGTCCTTAAGATAGTGTAGGAATTTTCGACTAAGGTATTGGCCTCCTCGATCTGATCGAAGAACCTTAATGAATTTTTTTATTTGCTTTTCTACTTCAAGTTTGAATTTCTTGAATTTTTCAAAAGCTTCAGACTTGTATCGCATCAAATACAGATATCCAAATCGAGATAAATCATCGATAAAGATGATGAAGTAGACATAATTGCCCCTGACTGGCACATCAAATGGACTGCATACATTAGTATGTCTTAGGGCAAGTAGGTATGTGGCCCTTTCCCCATGTCCTATAAAAGGGAGCTTGGTCATTTTGCCATGAAGGCATGATTCACAAATCGAATATGACTCGAAAGTCAATGAACTCAATAGCCCAAATTTTTCCAATTTGTTAATCCTATCTTCAGCTATATAACCTAGCCTAAGGTACCATAGATACCTATCATTTAGACTATCCCTAGGTCGCTTTGATCCTATGGCATTCACATTTTGCTTAATTAACTGATAGAGACCATTTATAAGAAAATCACTTACAATTTTATTACATTCAAAAAGAATATTATAATGGTCCTTATGAAAACTAATTACATAGCCTTCTTGTGCTAAACATGAAATAGAAATCAGATTCTTGCTTGCTGCAGGGACATAAAAATAGTCCCTAAGAACTAGATCTAATCCAAATGGTAACCATAGAGGATAGGTTCTTACAACCACAGCAGCAACTCTTGCTCCATTCTCAACACGTAGGATCATCTCACCATCCCTCAGTCTCCTGCTATCCTCAAGACCCTACATAAAAGTATATAAGTGAGCACTAGAACTAGAGTCAAGCATCCAAATGGATGCAGAAGAAATCATAAAGTTAGATTCTATAATGAGCATACCACCAGAAGGACCTACCTCCTTCTTGTTCTTCAGGCTGGCCAGGTATAAAGGGCAGTTTCACTTCCAATGGCTGTCAGTATTGTAATAAAAATATTTTTCTTATCGGCTTTCTTCTTCGGCTCTGCCTTCTTCTTCTTCCCACCATCCACCTTCTGCTTCTTCACAGACTTCTTCTTCTTTTCAAAAGACCTTTTCTTGAAAGAAGTCCACTCCGCAGTAAGTACTGAGCCTTTAGAATCTTTCATAGAAAGCTCAGCAATAACTAGCATGTTTATGAGTTCAGCCAAGGTATTCTGAAGTTTATGCATATGGTAGTTCATGATGAACTGCCCATACGCATCAGTCAAGAATTGCAGAATTATATCAATCTGCAAATCTTGATCTAACTTGACACCGAGCTTCTCAAGCTCTTCTAAGTCCTTGATCATCATCAGATAATGATCTTGGACCGACTACCCATCACGCATCTAAGCCTTAAATAATCTCTTGGTGACTTGATATTTAGTTGTGCAACTCTGCTCACCAAACAACTCTTATAGGTGAGCCAACATTTGGCAGCTAGTCCTAATGTCTTCATGTTGCTACTAGAGCTCATCAAACGTTGAGCCCAACATGTAATACCTGACTTTATTATCTTCATCCATCAACTTCTCGAGAGATGCTCTCTAATCAGCAGATGGATGGACTGGTAAGGTGGGAGGATCCTGTTCCAACACATGAGTCAACATTTTGGAACCTAAAATAATTTTGAAGTTTCAGAGCCAATCCTTGTAGATGGATTTGGTCAGTCTATGGGCGTCCAAGATACGGGCTAGTGGATTGGATGCAAACATCTTCCTATAGAGAGTCAAAGTTTCTAGTTAGATTTTGTAATTAGGCTTAATCAATTTTTTAGGAGTTTTATTTTTAAACAAATTAGGCTTTCATTATTACTCGGATCCATATACTCCCTTGGTAGAGATACGAAAATCTCCATAATTATTGATTTTTAGTGGGTGGTGCAATCCCACCAACTAGCTCACTACCTCATCTAATAGTTATTGATGATGGGTCAATCAATGAGTGGACCACTCTTGTCCAATGATTCTCTAATCATGGTGCACCCAAACTTGATCTCTAATTTATGAATCTCACCATATCCAAAATATTTAACCACTCCTTAGTTAAGTCAAACCCACCATTTGTATGAACTGGATTCCTAATTGGATCGCTCGCTGTATCTGAAATATTGAGCCCAATCCATCCTGTAGCATCCAATGCCTAATAGGCATGGTTGCATCTTTCTGGTGCAATCGAACCACTCTATCCATTTGAGAACAATCAACCCCAGGAGGGGCCCACACATCTATAATGGTAAAAGACCTTAGACTTATTATTTTTCTAGAAAAATTTAATTTAGGTCTCTTTAAACTTGACTTCATTTAATCATAACAATTATGATGAACCTAGTGGCATAGGTTGGCTAGAATTGTTGGCCACCTTAAATCAGAACTGGGTCGACACAAATGACCAAGTAAGTAAGACCAATGGAAGGGATATGCCATTAACTCGACAAGAATGCTTTCAGATCGAGTAGCTCATCATTAAAAACTAGTCGATCATATCTGCCAGACTTACCTTAGACATCAAATTATCGAATGAAAACTAATTGGGTTAGCCTACAATCCAGGCTTGAACCATAGAGCCAAATTAGGTCTTGATCGGATTGAGTCACATCTCAATGTCATTCGATCATGACCTAGACTTAATTTTATTAGGCTGATCAAATCTAAGCTTTCTTTGATCCCACCAAACCAACTCTTGATTTGATTTGATTAACCGCTAGACCTAATTGAGCTACCCAAGCCCGAATCCAATCTTATGAAGATGTCCTAGATCTAAAAATTTGTAATTTTTAGATCTAATTAATTTTATAATCTTAATTTTTAATTAAATTTTGGGTTCATGAATAAAATATGCAATAAAATTCTAGGGTTTAATGATCTAAGGTTTTGCAAAAAAATAATTTTTGATTTTTGATTAAGAATGAACGCGCAACACCCCTACACGTCATAAGGACACCCCGTCGAATGGATGAAGATGGCCTTTAATCCATACTTTGTTCTTATGATCGGACGGCCAAGGGAAATGCCTTAATCAAAAATATAATTTTTACTACAAAATTAGTTAGATCTAAATCATATATCGCATATACAATTAATGATCTAATTTATATATGTTTTACATACATCTCATGTATCATAACTAAATTAATCATGCATGCCTACAGATCTGAAATATCATATACTAAATTTAAAAAATAAAATTTTAAATTTGATCATATCAAAATAAAACTATTCTAGATATTTTATAGAAACTATTCTATAACAAGTCTAAGCATGCATCTTTCATATCTCATATGAAAAATTAAAACTCTATTTTCTATTTTCTAGATCTTGTTATAATAATTATAACATCTTAAAATAAAAATTAAATAGATCTAAAATTATTTTTAATCAAATATTAAAAATATGATTATACTAGACTACACATAGAACTATTCTATAACAAGTCTAGTCATGCATCTTATATATTATAGACCTAAATCATTCTAATTTTAATTTATTAATTTTAGATCTAATCACATCAGATGTGATATATAAAATTATTTAATATAAGATAATAAATAAAAATAAATTAGATCTAAAATAAATCTGATGAACTGCCAACCTGGCTGTAATACCAGTTGAAGAAAAAATCATGTTTTCCCGATATAGGATCGTTTAGATCTAATTGGATCTGAAGGAATATTTTAAAAAAAATTTCTATGATCCTAATCACTTCTAAGATATCATAGATCTGATCCTAAAGATTTGATATTATAAAATAAAATTTAATTTAATTTAATTTAATTTCATACCTTATTTTGGGTAATCAGATTATCTTGTGATGATACTGATTGATCCTAAGGTTCTAGAAGGAGCTACACATGTGCCTGGCCTCTACTAGTATCTACTCAGGCAGGATCTGAAGGTCATCTTATTTTGAATTTCTTCATTAAAAATTAGATCTGGATTTGATCTTGAAGTTCTTCAAAACTTCTTTTGAAGAAGTAGCAGTCATCTCTTTCAGCAGTGCTGCCTTCTTCCTGATCTGGGCGCCTTTGTTCCTTGGATTGCACCTGAACCTATGCCCAACTCCTTTGGCTGTGGAGAGGAGAGAGAGAGGATCATAGGGAGGTAAATAGTGGAGGGCAATCTTACGACATGGTGAATGGAAGAAGCTCTCAAATCCTAGGCACAGATAGAGTTCAAATAGATCCTACTGCGCCATGCAATGCCACATCATCCCAGCCAATCAGAGGCCTTCATTCAATCAGATCTAAATTTGATTGGTTGGATAATGTCATCTGATCTAATCAAATAAGAATCCCTCAAAAATCTATATAGGTGGTGCCAAGACTCGATAAATCAAAAACTTTGGTGCCTAGGTATTTAAACCCATCAAGAAACCCTAGAGTCCCATCTGTATGGAACTCCATCCCTTATCCATATTAGGCACACACCTAGGGTGGCATGCACCCTCTCTCTTACCTCTTTTAGTAGGAGAAAAAGCCCTAGGTGCTCTCCTATAGGTGCATGACACATGGCCCTATGTCTAAGTGTCGAGGGTCAACTATTGACCTACGTCCAAAAATAGAAATTAGCAGATGACAGGAATTGGCAAGTGTTATTTTAAATCCATCTAATGAATTAAGACAATCCTTTTCTGATCTGGATGAGCTCCAGTCAAACTAAGATAAAGTTCTTGAGTGAGCCCAAATAAATTTGGCTCAGCCTAGACGAACCAAAATGAATACAAAAGGAGAATGTTAGTAGGCTCAATGATGTGTTAGCATGATTTTCTTGAACCTAATTGGATCTAATCCAAATCAATTGAACTAGATTAGTCTAATTGATCACATCCAGATCCAAACCCTTGTCTGTGTGATCCAGTTAGGTTCAATTTCGTATGGTAATGAGACATATCATGATCTCTATCATCGACATCATCGAAACACCTTTCGATGGACCAAAATTTTTTTGATTCATACAATTAGAATGATCGATCATCTAAATCATTCTAATTGCTTCCAAAATCCATCAGTGACACCTAGCAGTATATGGTGGCAATCCATCAGAATTGAAAGTAAACCACTCGATGCAGCTATCTATGTAATTGGGTTCTTCTATCTTGAGTCCCGATAGGATTAGAGTTAAGGTGAACTCATAAAATCCAATATCCATCATATGAATTAATCATTTGATTCAAGTCCAATATGAAATCCTAATAAAACCACTTTCTGTCATATTCACACTACTATGGCCATGGGCTTAAGGACTCAATCTCATGATTATCATAGGGCTACTCCTCATCTACTGAGGTAGATAGATCCTCTATTAGTGCAATCCAATTTCAACAATGAACATGCTATAGCCAACATACACCTCAGAATTTCAATTGGCTAGAAAACTAAGTTATGGTGTAGTCAGACTATAACACCCGTAAGGTGAACTATCAATGCACCTCAAATCAAAGAACTAGACACACCACTACAGCATCGAATCAGTCATCGATGAGAAGGTAGACTTTCTTATGATTGCTCAGTTGAAAAATATATCCTAAAACCAATCATCTAGATTGTAGATGGTTGAGCTAAATATAATTATACTTGAATTATTAATGAATAAAATTATTTTTTTGACATTTTCATCACTTTGTGCATCTTTCTCTAATGAACTCTTCTCTGATAAAGTTCTTAGGACTATTTAGACTCGATAAAGAAGAATTTATCATTTAGTCCTTAAATTAGTTTGTGATCAAAAGATACGCTGTTACCTAGGATGATAACATATCGAGTGTAGGTCATTGTATGCTATAAGTGTTGGTTGTCCTCTTAACCAAGAAGTATGGAGATACTATTATGCCATGTAGGTGAAGTGTAGGGGTACATTTTGCTGAATGTGACCCAACTATGAAGCTCCCGACTATCAAAAGTTGCTCATGAAGGATATGGGTAAAAGTGTCTCTTAGACCTGAGATCACCATGATGACTTGCAAGTAACTCACTGTACTTAGGTATCGGACTATCTAAATTTTTAATTCAATTATGAAATGCTACTGGGTGCAGTCAAGTACTTGTGAAGTTAGTGAATGAGTCAAAATGGGATTGACCCCTCCAAGTGTTGGAGTAAGTGCATCACTATATTTTAATTTAGCAAATCCTCAGTCGGGCTGGTCCATGTGATGGACACTAAATTTTAAAATATATCATGGATGAATTTTAGGATTGGCAGTAAACTTTAGACCATCCTTTAAGCATCGGGGTCAACAGGATGAATTATATGATAACTATATGCCGTAGGTTCATCATTGTTGCATTATAACTTTTTGATCTATCTGAACGTCAGGAACCATTGCTAGATAGTCACATCGATTGATACAGAAAATTAGTTCTTATGCTATTAGCTTAGGAATCAAACCTATGGGATCACACGACTAAGGAGTTCCTACCTAATCTAATGGTTGATCATGAGTCCTGATGACCTAGGATACTATGGTCAAGAGTCTCACTAGATTGGGACTCTATGACCAAGAGTCCCACTAGATTGGAACTCTACCATTGTGCATCCTACTAGACTGAAACTTAGAGTCCTACTTATCTAGGACCTTTTGATCAAGAGTCTTACTAGTCTGGGACTCTGTGATCATGAGTTTCATTTGTTTGGGATACTGGGTTCAAGAGTTCTACTAGTTTGGGACTCTTCAAGAGTTTCATATTGATGGGGCTCTGTAGCTCGAACATCCACTCAATTGAAACTCATATATTTTTGAAGAATTAATTAGTAATTTGATTACTAATTAGCTTAATTTGATTGAGCGATGAGAATTCGATCAAGTCTAATCAAATTGGATTCGATTGGGTTTGACCCGATCAGGTCATGAGATGACGCGATCAGGTCATGTGATGACCTAATCACTATGGAAGATTCAACCATGATTTGATCAATGACTGGACCTAATTGATTTCTAGTTTGATTAGAAATTAATTAGTTTAGGTTAAGCCTAATTTGATTAGGTTAGAACTGGTCTAATTGGGTCTTTATTTATTGGTTTGGTTGAAACAACTTAAGACCAAGTCAAATAGGTTTGAATTTTGAATCTCTTTTTTCTCCTTCCACCATGAAACTTTGACTAGTCTTCTCTCATGCAAATTTTGAATATGCATGAGGTTTTACATGCCAGAAATGTGATTGTGTGCTACTCCACTTTCTGCCTTTGCCCTAGTCCAAATGTTGGATCAAATTTGAATTTTGAATTCAAGATTAGTTGAAGGTTCAAACAATTTTAACTTCCTTGTTCTTATCCTTCTCTCCATGCCTCCTTATGTTTTCACAAACATTTTTATGCATTTTTGGGGTGCGGGTGCATAGAAAGAGAGTCCTTCTGCACATCAAATACTTTAGGGGGCGTTGGTTTTGGATGAGGAATAGTGGAGATGGTTAAAACAACGAAACCTCTCAACCTCCCTTAGCTTATCTTTTCTCACGTGCATTTCCCATCTAATGTCACCCTTTAAGAGGGGATTTTTTAGTGTGCATGCAAAAAAGAGAAAGAGGCTTCATGAGAGAGGAATCCTTAGGGGTTGGGATGCTACTTTGTGAATGGGAAATCTTGATTTTCTGGATCAGATTCGTTCAGATCTGATCGGATCAAGAGAGATATTTCAAAAATTTTTCTCAAGCATCCATATCAGATCTGAGATGTTCAGATCTAATTTTATAGATCTAATAAATAATGTAAAATAAAATTAAATCTAATTTAATTTACACCTTGATGTAGGTAATCTGATTATCCTTTGATGATCCTGTTGAGCCTGAGGTTTTGGATGTAGCCACGCAAGCGCCTGGTCTCTACCGATATCCACTCAGACTAGATCTGAAGATCTTCTTCTTCTTTATCATTTTCTCAAAAATTAGATCTAGATCTAATTTGGAGGATCTTCAAAACTTCTTTTGAAGATGAGCAGTCGTCTCTGCAGCAGTGTCGCCTTCTTTCTTTCTCGTTAGTCTTTTCTTGCCTGGATCGCACCAAACTAGAGCCCAACTTTCCTTGGGCATGGATAGGATAGAGAAAATCAGAAGATGGCATGGAGGAGGGAGAGGGATAGCCTTAGAGCAAGGGCTAAGAGAAACTCTTTTAAAGTTGGGTGTAGATAGGGTTTATTTATAGACCCTACTGCGCCATGCAGTACCACATCATCCCGACCAATCGCATTGCTTTGTGCAATCAGATCTAAATCTGATTGGTGGGATGACATCACCTGATCCAATCAGATGAAAGCCCCATAAATTCATCCTTAGATGGTGCCTAAGACTGCTCAAAGTCTATAGGTTAGGGTCACCTAAGCAACCTAGAGTCCTATTCGTATGGGACTTCAGGCATCCCTATCCATGGGTGCACGCCATCCTTGGCGTGTGCCACCTCCTTTCCAAATTCCAATAATGGAAAAAGCCCCTATCTACTCTTCAAAAAGTGAATGACACAAGGGCAGATGTCTAAGGGTCAAAGGTCAATGTTTAACCATGTTATCGGACAAGAATTAGTAGATGATGAAAAATGATAGATGTTGTCTCAAATTTATCTCATAAATTAAGACAACCCTTTTCTAACCTGGACAAGCTCCAGTCAAATCAAGTAATGGTACCTGAGTGAGCACAAACATATTTGGCTCAGTCGAGATAACTTTTAATGATAATAAAAGGAGAATGTTAGGTTCAATCGTGTGCTAGCACGATTTTCTTGAACCGAGTTGAATCTAATTCAAATCAATTAAACTGGATTAGTCTAATTGATGATATCCTAATCCAAACCCTTGTTTGTGTGATCTAGTTAGGTTCAGTTCTGTATGGTAATGGAATATGTTATGATCTCCATCATCAACATCATCGAAACTCCTTTTGATGGATTAGAACTCTTCTAATTCAGACAATTGGAATGATCGATCATCTAAATTATTCTAATTGTTCCCAAAATTCACCAGTGACACCTAGCAGTATATAATTGCAACCCATCAAAACTGAAAATGAACCTCTCGGTGTAGTTACTTGTGTGATTAAGTTCTTCTATCTAGAGCTCCGATTAAATTAGGGTTAAGGTGAACTCGTGAAACCCTAAGTTCTATCATATGATTTAATCATTCGATTTAAGTCCGATGTGAAAATCTTAATAGAAACTCTTTCTGTTATTTCACTCTCTACCATGGCCATGGGCTTATGGACTTGATTCTCATGATCATCATAGGGCTGCTCCTCATCCACCAAGGTAGATAGATTCCATCTTGGTGTAATCTAATTCCTACAATGAACATGCTATAGCCAACATACACCTTAGGGTTCCGAATGGCTAAGACACCGAGTCATGGTGTAGTCAAACTATAACACTCTTAAGATGAACTACCGATGTACCTTAGGTTAAAGAACCAGACACACCACTGCAGCTTTGAGTCAGTCATCGACAAGAATGTAGACTTTCTTATGACTATTTGAGGTGGTCACGCTCAGTGCCCTCATTCTCTAACAAGTACCTGTACTCTCCCTCTAGTGTCTCTACACCATAGACTCAAAACTCATCTATTATAAAGAAGCAATTGTACACTAACCTTTCGAATCAATCACTATCTTCATGATGATCCTACGGTCAGGAGCATTTTATGAGTTAATAATGAAAATTCTTATTGTAAATTTTCAGCTCTTGAAAATAAGAATTATCATTACCATTAACTCAAGGGATGTATCACAAACACTAAATACACATATGTGATAGAAAATAACCCATTTTATTATTTATAGTTAAAATTATAATTTTGCCCCTAGTTGTGTATTACAAGTGTCAGCCAATTATGGCTTCTAGGGCACACACATATCTAACAAACTTTCACTTGACCTAAAGCCAATTGATTATAAATCTAAGTTTCATCTTCTCAAGGTGGGCCATGATCTTTTGCTAGTCCAACGGTTTTGTAAGTGGGTCTGCCGCATTATCTACGGAGTCGACTCTCTTGACCTCGACGTAATCCTTCTCAAGGTAATCGTGGATGAGGTGGATTGGCCACTCGATGTGCTTAGATTTTTAGTGAAACCTCAATATTTAGCAAGGGCTATGGCACCATTATTGTCGCAGTATAGAAGAATGGCATCTGATGGCATCACTTCGATCTTTGCGACAAACTTCTTATACCAAAATGCCTTCTTTGCAGCTTTTGATGCAGCGATGTATTCTGCTTTCATGGTAGAATCTGCTATCACTATTTGTTTGGAACTTTTTCGACTGACAGCTCCACCATTTCATATAAATAGACTCCTAGATGTCGACTTTCGATCATCTACATCGGACATAAAATCTGAGTCTGTATAACCCTGGACTTGGAGTTCTCCATTACCAAAGACCAACAACATATCCTTAGTTCTTCTCAAGTACTTAAGGATACATTTCATAGAAGTCCAGTGTTCTTCACCTAGATTTGACTGATATCTGCTTGTGACACTCACAACATGGGCTATATCAGGTCGTGTATATAACATGGCATACATGAGGCTCCCTATTGCTAAAGCATAAGGGATCTTGCTCATGTGTTCTATTTTCTTAAGTGTGCTAGGGCACATCCTTTTGAAAAGATGAATGCCATGTCTGAAGGGTCCCAAACCCCTTTTAGAATTTTTTATGCTAAACCTCTTTAGCACTTTTTCTATGTACATTTTCTATGAAAGTCTTAGCATCCTATTCGGTCTAACTCTATAGACCTTAATTTTTAGAATAAAGGATGCTTCTCCAAGGTCTTTCATGGAGAATTCTTTAGATAACCTCATTTTAACTATGGTCAACATGGTAATATCATTTCCAATAAGGAGGATGTCATCCACATACAGTATGAGGAAGACAACAACACTCCCACTGACCTTTTTGAAGACACATGACACCTCCTTATTCTTGATGAAATCAAATAATTTGATCACATCATTAAAACGAGTGTTCTAGCTCCAAGATGCTTGCTTAAGTCCATATATGGACCTTTGCAGCTTGCATACCTTATGATCATCATCACCAGATGTGAAACCTAGCGACTGTTCCATATAGATATCTTCCTTAAGATATCCATTTAAAAATACCATTTTTATGTCCATTTGCCATATTTCATAATCGAAATAGGCTGCAACAGCAAGCAATGTACGAATGGATTTTAGCATAGCTACTGGTGCAAAGGTATCCTTATAGTCAATGCCTTCGTACTGACTATAAACTTTTGCTACTAATCTAGCTTTGAATTTCTCCACATTTCCATCTGCACCAATCTTTCTCTTGTAGATCCATTTATACCCAATAGGTACTATACCTTCTGGTGGATCTACCAAGGTTCAGAGTTGGTTTGAGTGCATCGAGTCAATTTCTGACTTCATTATCTCTAACCATTTCTCGGAGTCGATATCTGATATCACCTCATTATAGGTTTTGGGATCATCACCACAAATCTCATTATCTACGAGGAACATTTTCTCTACTTCCTCTAAAATAGTACCTAAGTATCTCTTAGGGGGATGAGAAACTCTTTTCGATCTATGAGTTGGAGGAGGTAGTGATTGGATTGGCTTAACCTGATTTGGTTCCATTTGGTCCTTAGCTCATTACTCTTGTGAGACTTTCTCCTCGAGCTTGATCTGCTTTCCAATGCCGCTATCTTGAATAAACTATTTTTCAAAAAAGATGGCATGTCGACTCACAATCACATTGTGATCTTCTGGAATATAGAAATAATATCCTAATGATTCTTCAGGATATCCTATAAATCAAGCTCTAAAGGATCTAAAGTCTAACTTGTCCACTTGTTGTCTTTTGACATGAGCCGGACAACCCCAAATTCTATGATGACTCGGACTTGGTTTCTTACCATGTCATATCTCATACGGTATGGTAGGAATAGTTTTAGAAGAAATTCTATTCAGTAAGTATATTGTAGTTAACAAACAGTATCTCCAAAGAAAATCAGAAAGGTCTGTGAAGCTCATCATGGATCGGACCATATCTAATATGGTTCGATTCCTCCGTTCTGAAGCCCCGTTGAGTTGAGGTGTTCCGGATGGAGTCCATTAAGAGACTCTACCATTTTCCTTGAGATAGTCCTGGAATTTCCAACTAAGGTATTCACCTCCTCGATCTGATCGAAGAATCTTATAGGTTTTTCAGTTTGCTTTTCTACTTCATGTCTGAATTTCTTAAATTTTTCAAAAGCTTTAGACTTGTGTCTCATACGATACACATACCCATACCTAGATAAATCATTGGTAAAGGTTATGAAGTAGATAAAGTTGCCTCTAGTCGGTACATCAAATGGGCCGCACACATCAGTATGTACTAGGACAAGAAGATCCGTGGCCCTTTCCCCATGTCCTACAAAAGGAAGCTCAGTCATTTTGCTATGAAGACAAGATTCCCAAATTGGATATGACTCAAAAGTCAATGGACTCAATAGTCTGATTTTCCTCAATTTGTTAACCCTATCTTCTGTTATATGACCTAGTCTTAGGTGCCATAGATACCTATCATTTGGACTATCCCTAGGTCATTTCATGGTATTCACATTTTACTTGATATTAAAAATAGATACATCAATATGTAACTGATAAAGACCGTTAATAAGGAAATCACTTGCAATTTTATTTCTTTCATAAAGAATGTTACAATGGTCCTTAAGAAAACTAATTACATAGCCTTCTAATGCAAGGGAAGAAACAGAAATCAAATTCCTGCTCACATAATAACAGTCTTTTAACACTAAGTCTAAACTAGATGGTAGTCGAAGAGGGTATGTTCCCACGGCCATGGTAGCAACTCTAGCTCTATTTTCGATGCACAAGATCATCTCACCATTCCTTAGCCTCCTACTATCCTCAAGACCCTGCATAGAAGTATATAAGTGAGCACTAGAACTAGAGTCAAGCACCCAACTGGATGCAGAAAAAATTGTAAGGTTAGACTCAATACTGGATGCAGAAAAAATTGTAAGGTTAGACTCAATAACGAGCATGCCTCCAGAAGGACTTGCCTTCTTCTTCTTTAAGGTGGCCAAGTTGGTAGGGTAGTTCCACTTTCAATGGCCATCATTGTTGCAATGGAAACACTTTCCTTTATCAGCGGCCTTCTTCTTCAGCTCTACCATTTCTTCTTTCTTCCTTCCACCTTCTGCTTTTTCACAGACTTCTTCTTTCCAAAAGACTTTCTCTTGGAAGAAATCCATTCCATAGCTGTACTGAGCCTTTAGAACTTTTCATGGAAAGCTCAGCGGTAACCAGCATGTTCATAAGTTCGGCCAAGGAATTGTGAAGTTTGTGCATATGGTAGTTCATGATGAACTGCCCATACGCATCAGTCAAAGATTACAGAATTATATTATTCTGCAGATCCATGTCCAACGTCACTCCGAGCTTCTCAAGCTCTTCCAAATCCTTGATCATCATCAGACAATGATCTTGGACTGATTGCCCATCATGCATCTTAGCCTTGAAAAATTATTTAGTGACTTGATAGTTGGCTACGCGACTTTGTTCACCAAACATCTCCTGTAGGTGAGCCAATATTTGGTGAGCAGTCCTGATATCTTTATGTTGGTGCTGAAGTTCATCAAACATCAAGTCCAACATGTAATATCTGGCTTTGTTATCTTCGTCCGTCCACTTATCTAGAGATGCTCTCTATTCAGCGGATGGATGGGCTGGTAAGGTGGGAGGGTCCTGGTCCAATACACGAGTTAACTTCTTGGAACCTAAAATAATTTTGAAGTTTCGGAGCCAATCCTTGTAATTTGGTCTGGTCGGTCTATGGGTGTCCAGAATTTATGCTAATGGGTTGGATGCAGACATTTTTCTATAGAGAGTCAAAGTTTCTAGTTAGATATTATAATTAAGACTTAACCAATTTATTTAGAAATTTTATTTTTAAACAAATTAGCGCCCACTATTTTCTCAGATCCCTACACTCCCTCGGTAGAGATGTGAAAATCTTTATGATTAATGATTTCTAGTGGGTGGTGCGGTCCCACCAACTGACTCATCACGTCACCTAATAGTTATTGATGATGGGTTAGCCAATGAGTGAACAACTCTTATTTAATGATTCTCTAATTATGGTGCACCCAAACTTGGTCTCTAATTCATGAATCTCACCATGCCCGAAATATTGATCCACTCCTTAGTTAAGTCAGATCCATCATTTGCATAGATTGAATTTCTAATTGAGTCTCTCATCGTATACAGAATATTGAGCCCAATCCATCCTCCAGCCTATAGCATCCACTGCCTAATAGATAGGTTGCATCTTTTCGATGCAACTGAACCACTATAACTAGTCGAGAATAATCAACCTCGAGAATGGCCTACACATTTATAATGGTGGAAGATCTTAGACTTAAACTTTTCTTAGGAAGATTTGATTTAAGACTCATTAAACTAGACTTTATATTGTCATAACCATTATGACTAACCTAGTGGCATGGGTTAGCTTGGATTATTGACCACCTCAGATTAAAACTGAGCCAATAAACATGGCTAGGTAAGTGAGACTGGTGGAAGAAATATGCCATTAACTCAATAAGAATGCATTCGAATCGAGTAGCTCTCAATTAAAAATTAGTCGGTCGTATCTGACAGACTTACCTTAGACATCAAATTGTTGAGACAGAACCAATCAAGTTAGCCTACAATCCAGACTCTAACCACTGAGCCTAATTAGGTCTTAACTTGATCGATCACTCATGTGACTCGATCTTAACCCAGACTTAATTCTATTAGGCTAGTCAATTTAAGCATTGTTGATCCCATCTAACCAACTCTTAATTCGATTTGATCAACTGCTTAGACCTAATTAAGCTACCCAAGCCCGAACCCAATATTATGAATATATCTTAGATCTGAAATGCTTAATTTTAGACCTAATTAATGTTTCATAATCTTAATTCTTAATTAAGTTTAGGGTTCATAAATAAAATATGTAAATAAAATCCTAGGGTTTCAGGATCTAGGATTTTATAGAAAGTAAGTTTTTTATTTTTGATTAAGGATGAACGCGCAGCACCCCTACACATCATAAGAACATCCCATCAAATGGAAGGAGAGGGCATTTAAACCCTACTTTATTCTTATGATCGGACAGCCAAGGGGAACACCTTAATCAGAAATATAAATCTACAAAACTAGTTAGATCTACATCATATATCTCATATATAAAATTTGATCTAACTTAATACATATTTTGTATACATCTCATGTATCATGCATGCATATTTTTTAGATCTAAATTATCTCATAATTATCTAAAAAATTAGATTTAAATTGATCACATCAAAATAAATTCTAATCTAGATAATTATGTAGAACTATTCTACAACTAGTCTGGACATACAATTATCATATCTCATATGATCTAAAAATTAAATATTTTTATTTTTTATTTTTTAAATTTTATTATAATATTTATAATCATTAAAAAATATAAAAAAATAGATTTAAAATTATATTTAATCAAAATAAATCATGATCATGCAAGACTACGTATAGAACTATTCTATTTTACAACTAGTCATGCATATTGTAGAACTTAGATCTATATTATTTAATTTTAATTTTTTTGATTTTATATCTAATCATATCTCATGTGATATCTAAAATTAACTATATTTTAGATTAAAATAAATTAAAAATTAGATCTAAACTATTTTTATTGAACCTGGCTCTGATATAAGTTGAAGGGGAAATCTTGATTTCCTAGATCAGGTTCGTTCAGATCTGATCGGATCAAGAGAGATATTTCAAAAAAATTTTTCAAGCATTCATATTAGATTTAAGATATTTCAAATCTAATTTTATAGATCTAATAAATAAAATAAAAAAAATTAAATCTAATTTAATTTATATCTTGATGTGGGTAATCTGATTACGCTTTGATGATCCTGCTGATTGCCTGAGGTTCTGGATCTAGCCACACAAGCACCTGACCTCTATCGGTATCCACTTAGACTGAATCTAGATATCTTCTCCTTCTTTATCATTTCTCCAAAAATTAGATCTGGAGCTGATTTGGAGGATCTTCAAAACTCCTTTTGAAGATCAGCAGTCGTCTCTATAGCAGTTCTGCCTTCTTCCTTTCTCGTCAGCCTTTTCTTGCCTGGATCGCACCAAACTAGAGCCCAACTTTCCTTGGGCATGGAGAGAAGAGAGAGGATCAGAAGATGGCATGGAGGAGGGAGAGGGGCAGCCTTGCTATATGGGCTAAGAGAAACTCTTTTAAAGTTGGGTGCAGACAGGGTTTATTTATAGACCCTACTGCACCATGCAGTGCCACATCATCCCGGCCAATCGCATTACTTCATGCTATCAAATCTAAATCTGATTGATGGGATGACATCACCTAATCTAATTAGATGAGAGTCCCATAAATTTATCCTTAGATGGCATCTAAGATTGGTCAAAGTCTATAGGTAAGGGTCACCTAAGTAGAATCCAAGAAGCAACCTGGAGTCCCATCTGTATGGGACTCTGGGCATCCCTATCCATGGGTGCACACCATCCTAGGCATGCACCATCTCCTTTTCAAATTTCAATAAGGGGAAATCTCCTATCTACTCTCCAATAAGTGCATGACACATGGGCAGATGTCCAAGGGTCAAAGGTCAACGTTTGACCAAAGTCAAAGGATAAGAATTAGCAGGTGATGAAAAATGGCAGGTATTATCTCAAATTTATCTCATAAATTAAGATAACTCTTTTCTGACCTAGACAAGCTCCAGTCAGACCAAGTAATGGTATCTGAGTGAGCACAAATATATTTGGCTTAGTTGAGATAATTTTTAATGATAATAAAAGGAGAATATTAGGTTCATCGGTGTGCTAGCACGATTTTCTTGATCCTAATTGAATCTAATTCAAATTAATTGAACTGGATTAGTTCAATTGATGATATCTAAATCCAAACCCTTATTTTTATGATTTAGTTAGGTTCAGTTCTTTATGGTAATGGGATATGTCATGATCTCCATCACCGACATCATCGAAACTTTCTTCGATGGATCAAAACTTTTTTGATTCAGACAACTGAAATGATCGATCATCTAAATCATTCTAATTGCTTCTAAAATCCACCAGTGACACCTAGCAGTATATGATGGCAATCCATCAAAATTGAAAATGAACCTCTCGGTGTAGTTACTTGTGTGATTAAGTTCTTCTATTTGGAGCTCCGATTAGATTAGGGTTAAGGTGAACTCGTCAAATCCTAATTTCTATCATATGATTTAATCATTCGATTTAAGTCTGATGCAAAAACCTTAATAGAAACTCTTTCTATTATTTCACTCTACCCTGGCCATGGGCTTATGGACTTGATTCTCATGATCATAGGGTTGCTCCTCATCTACCAAGGTAGATAGATTCCCTCTTGGTGCAATTCAATTCCTACAATGAACATGCTATAGCCAACATACACCTCAGGATTCCAAATGGCTAGGAGACCGAGTCATGGTGTAGTCAAACTATAATACCCTCAAGGTGAACTGTCGATGCACCTCAGGTCAAAGAACCAGATACACCACTGCAGCTTCGAGTCAGTCATCGATGAGAAGGTAGACTTTCTTATGACTACTCGAGGTGGTCACGCTCAGTGCCCTCGTTCTCTAATGAGTACCTATACTCTCGCTCCGATATCTCCACACCGTAGACTCAAGACTCATCTACTATAAAGAGGTAATTGTACACTAACCTTTCGAATTAATCACCATCCTCATGATGATCCTACGGCTAAAAGCATTTATGAGTTAATAAATGAAAATTCATGTCTTAAATTTTCAACTCTTGAAAATATGAATTATCATTATCATTAACTCAAGGGATGTATCACAGGCATTAAATATACATTTATGATAGAAAATAATCTATTTTATTATTTATAGTCAAAATTATAATTTTGCCCCTAGAAGTGTATTACAAGTGTCAGTCAATTCTGGCTTCTAGGGCACACATGTATCTAACACTTTGTAGGCATGGAAAATCTTGAAGGAGAGAAAAGTTCTCTAGCTCTAAATAATACCTCTCAAGCTAATTTTATTTTATTTTTCTCTTTGGTCGCCCATCCTAAAGGGTTTTAAATGTGGGTTTATAGTAAAGGAAGAGTCCTTCTTCTCCTGAAAATTTGTTTCATGGGAAAACTCCAAAGAGAGAGGGCGTGAGAGGGTTTCTAATGCATCAGGATTTTCGATGAGTGCTAAACCCTAGAGTTCGGACTCAGGGTTCAGGTAGATAGAATGAGTACTATGAGCATCGGATCACCACCAAACTTGAAACACCACTTCATCATCCTCTAAAGTATATATTTTGTTTTTCTAAAATATTTGGAGGATCAGAAATAAGGAGATCGATTAGATCGATCGAGATCAGCCATTGAAGGTCCCGATGAAGAGCTAGCACTCTAGTGGAGCTGGTTGGGACAAGGAGCTCTATGTAGACCAATCATAGAGGTCGAATAAGTGTATAACTATAGTGCAATACTAGAGGCTTATTTTGATGGATTCAAATCATGGAGATAAGCTATCCGTGCATAGGTATTGAGTTTTGAAGTCGTATCGACCATCAAATTTGATTTGCTGATCGATTGTATTTAAATTCTCTATTGCATATTAACATGTCTAGATCTTGAGTAGGGTTTAATTGATTAGACCAATACATGTAGTAGATTAATATTTGATTAATTTTAGCTTTCATTACTATAAAATTCAAAAATATTTTAAAAAGCATGCTAAAAATCCTACTTGATTTCCATCATTGGTATCAGAGTATGGTTCGCTTGACATGTTTAATATGTAATTAAAAAATTAAATGCTTACATATTTTATATGTTTTAGATCTAGATAGCTTAGTAATCAAGAATGAATGAGCCACCAAGCCATCTGGTCATAAGGGATAAGTATGGTTTAAAGGCCATCTCCTTCCATTCAGTGGGAATCTCCTATGGTGATAGGGGTGCCACCGTGAACTCATTTATTAAGATGAACAGTGAAAAAATTTTAATGATTAAAATTATTTTAATTAGAAAATAAAATATAAATATATTTTAGATTAGATCTAAAAGATTGATTCATAGTTTAATTTTCACTATGTTTTATTTTTGTTTAAAACTAACAGTGGGTTGCTGTTTGTGAAATGAGCCGACTCATTTTTGAAATAAGTCGATCTATTTGAAAAATATAAAATAAAATCTTTTAAAATTTAAAAACTATTTTTAAAATACCGAACCCCAACCCATCGATCCAAAACTTAATTAAAAGAATTAAGTATTGTTTATAGAACAAAGAATTGTGAATTAAAGATTCTACGACAGTCATAAGATTGTGGGTTAAAGGGTTAGATGAATTAGGATCAGTAATTGGGTTTGACCTAAGGTTAGTTAAAGAATGGATTAATCTAGAGTAATTGATCAAATCTAACCAAGTGCTAAATTAGATTAGATCAAGGATACTCTAGAATCAACTCCAATAGTTATAGTTGGATAAGTTCATGTCTTTAACTAGAGCAAGATCGACTTGATTCATGGCTACGCAATTAAGCCCGAAATTTCTAGGTTGATCAGATTAAACCTAATTAACCGGTTGGTGTTTAAGATAAGTTTGGCAGTCTAGATCAGTGATTTTTAATTGGGAGCTACTCGCACTGATTCGATCTTTGACGAGTTAATGGCATATCCCATCTACTGATCTCACTTATCTGGCCGACATGGTCAATTGGAATTTGATTAGATCACTTTATGATTCGGACTAACCCATGCCATTAGGAATCAGTTTGACTGGTTTCAATCAGTAACACTGAATTAGGTGCCCATGGATCTAAATTGATCTTAGTCCTAACCTATTGACTTGGTGAAGTTAGTGGAAGGATTTAACTTTGTGAAGTCAATGGAAGAAATTTGGTCCATATCGTTTCTACCCTTAAATCAAATGTAAACTAAATCCTCTAAATTATTAGGTCCTTAAAATGACAACATTATAGGAATAATCGAGTCATAGCCTCCTATTAAGATGAATAGTATTGAGTTCAATTTTCTAGGTGGACATTGGAGGTGCTTTACACCTGGTGTTCTTTTGGATATTGAAATTACTATTAATCATATGATGATTAGGTTGCACTCTCTTGATAGTGATCAGGTTAGCCAGAGCTTTCCTTGGGCATGATTATCATTCATTTGATGCACCGAAGTCAATCATGTTAATGGTTGGACCTAACCAAACCTTTTCAGTGGAGGCCATAACCTACTAATTTGGTATGTGGGACAAAACCTAAATACTAAAAATTATTTGAAGAAATAATTGATTGTGAACCTACCTATAGATGCACATGAATTAGCCAGAGCTTTCCTTGGACCCATTTGTAGTCTGTATGGATTTCAGTACCCACTAAGGAGTTAGGGTAATTCCTCGAATTACAGGTAGAGACTACCAATTTGATAAAAATAGTAGAAGAATCTTTAGACTAAATTCCAAGTCTTTAGGATTAATTTATTCAAGTACTAATTAGGTTTCATATTTTTCTTTAAGATAATTAGAATGGCTAGTGTAAGTTCGCTCCATTCACTGTTGGATAGTGGTAAGCATTTAGAACCTAAGAACGATGAGTCTAGTATTGACCCTAATCAGGCAGATCCAGAGAGGAATGGTCCTCTTGACCTAAATAGACTGAATAGTAAAAATTAGCAAGAGGTTGCTTGTCAAGGTTGTTATATGATAACACCTTGCAATTTCTCTGTATGTGACACATCTACTTGGGTATTAGAAATCGAAAGTCTGATTCATATATGCAATTCATTGCATGGACTTCAAATTGGTAGAAAGTTTGAGAATGGTGATAAATTTCTTAATGTTGGGGATGGAAGTAAAGTTCTAGTCCTAGCATTGGGAACTCTTTAGCTATTTTTCAAAAATAAAAATATTGTTTTAAGTGACTGCCACTATTGTCCATCTTTTACGATGAACATAATATCCATTGGGCTTTTGGCGCAAGATGGTTATAGTTTGTCAATAAAAAAAAATTATTGTAATATCATTATGAATGATATTACAATAATGCAAGGACAATTGAGAAATGACATATATGTATTGTCATAATCTATTAGTGTAACGTACACCTCAAATAAATGACCAAAACTAGATAATGTCATTGATGCTTATCTTTGGCACTATAGGCTTAGTCATATAAACAATAATAGGATCAATAGGTTAGTCAAGAAAAATATTCTTGGCATCAATAATTGTAAATCATTGATTACCTATGAGTCCTATCTTCTTGGAAAGATGACCAAATCACCTTTTACTAGAAAAGATGAATGGGCCACTGAGCTTCTGGGTCTAGTACATACTAATGTATGTGGGCCTATGAACACATGTGCTAAAGGTGGGTATTACTACTTCATTACATTTACTGATGACCTATCTAGGTATGGGTACATCTATCTTATGAAGAATAAATTTGATTCGTTTGAAATATTCAAATGATATCAAAATGAGGTAGAAAAATAACTTGAAAAGAGTATTAAAACTCTTTGATCTGATCAAGGAGGTGAATACCTTTCCAACGAGTTTCTGACATATCTAGGAGAGAATGGGATTCTCTCACAATGGACTCCTCCTGGAACACCATAGTATAATGGTGTATCTGAAAGGAGAAATCGAATCCTGTTGGACATGGTTCGGTCCATGATGGGGTTTACAAGTCTACCGATTTCATCTTGGGGTTATGCACTGAGACTGCTTGTTTCATTTTGAATAATATTTCGAGCAAGTCTGTTTCAAAGACTCCATATGAGATATGGACTTGGTGTAAGTCGACACTCTCTCACTTTAGGGTTTGTGGATGTTGGCTTATGTTAAATGTTTGTAGCTAGAAAAGCTTGGACCTAGGTTCGATAAATGCTTGTTCATAAGGTACCCCAAGAAAACTAGGAGTTATTACTTCTACCTTGCTAAAGAACAAAAGATGTTCGTCAGCAATAGAGTAGTCTTTTTGAAAAAGAAGTTCCTTAGTGAAGGAACAGCTGCTTCTAATGTTGAACTTAATGAAGTTCGACAGATGGAAGAACCGACACATTCTAGTAAACCTGCAAAACTAGATTTGATAAGATCAAACCTAGAGCCCATTGAAGTGGTACTAAGAAGATCCGATAGAGTACCGCATTAGTCAGATAGATACTATGGTTTCTTGGTTCGAGACGGTGATCCTATTGAACTCGATGAGAACGATAAGGATCCAATGATCTACATGGATGCCATGCAGAGGTTTGACTCCAATAAGTGGCTAGAAGCCATGAAATCTGAAATGGAGACTATGAAGATTAATAGTATATGTGTTAGATATGTATGCCCTAAAAGCCAGATTGGCTGACACTTATAATATACTTCTAAGAGCAAAATTATAATTTTAACTATAAATAATAAAATAAATTATTTTCTATCAAAGTGTGTATTTGAAAGAGTCTATGATACATCCCTTGAGTTAATGGTAATGATAGTTTATATTTTCAAGAGTTAAAAATTTAAGACATGAATTTTCATTATTAACTCATAAAATGCTCCCGACCGTAGGATCATCATTGAAGGAAAAACCTTGATTTCCCAAGTCAGGTTCGTTCAAATCTGATTGGATCAAGAGGCATATTTAAAAAAAATTTCTTAGATCTAAATTAGATCTGACATTTTTTAGATCTAATTTTATGATCTGATAAATAAAAAAAATTAAATTAAATTAAATCTAAATTAGTTTTACCTTGATATGGATAATCCGATTATCCGTTGATGATCTTGCTGATTGCCTGAGGTTCTGGATCTAGCCACGCAAGCACCTGGCCTCTACCTATATCCACTTATGCTGGATCTAGATATCTTTTCCTTCTCTTTCTTTTCGTCAAAAATTAGATTTGAATCTGATTTGGAGGATCTTCGAAACTCCTTTCGAAGATCAGCAGTCGTCTCTGCAGCAGTGCAGCCTTCTTCCTTTCTCATTAGCCTTTTCTTGTTTGAATCGCACTAATCTGAAGCCCAACTATCCTTGGGCATGGAGAGGAGAGAGATGGACTAAAGATGAAATGGAGAAAATAGAAGGACAACCTTGGGGCATGGCTAGAAGAGGAGTCTCTAAACGTGGGCGCAGATAGGTCTTTAAATAGACCCTGCTGCGCCATGCAGTGCCACATCACCCCGGCCAATCATGTCGCTTCATTTAATTAGATCTAAATCTGATTGGTGGGATGATATCACCTGATCCAATCAGATGAGAGACCCATAGATTCATCCTAAGGTGGCGCCTAAGACTGATCAATGTCTATAGGTGAGGGTCACCTAGTTTGAATCCAAGAAGTAACCTAGAGTCCCATTTGTATGGGACTCTAGGTGTCCCTATCCATGGGCGCACGCCTAGGATGGCGTAAACCCCCTCCTTTCCAATTTTTAAGGAGAGCACAAGTCCCTATCTACTCTCCAATAAATGCATGACACATGGGCAGTGTCCAAGGGTCAAAGGTCAATGTTTGACCAAAATCAAAGGACAAGAATTAGCAGGTGACGAAAAATGGTAGGTGTTGTCTTAAATTTATCTCATAAATTAAGACAATCCTTTTCTAACCTAGACAAGCTCAAGTTAGATCAGGTAAGGTACCTGAGTGAGCACAAACTCATTTGGCTCAGTCGAGATAACTTTTAATGATAGAAAAAGGAGAATCTTAGGTTCAATCATGTGCTAGCATGATTTTCTTGAACCTAATTGAATCTAATTCAAATCAATTGAACTGGATTAGTCCAATTGATGATATCCAGATCCAAACCCTTGTTTGTGTGATCCAGTTAGGTTTAGTTCTGTATGGTAATGGGATATGTCAGTGATCTCCATCATCGAACATCATCGAAACTCCTTTCGATGGATCAGAACTCTTCTGATTCAGACAACTAGAATGATCGATCATCTAAATCATTCTAATTGCTCCCAAAATCCACCAGTGACACCTAGCAGTATATGGTGGCAATCCCATCAAAATTAAAAATGAACCTCTCGGTGCAGCTACTTGTGTGATTAAGTTCTTCTATCTTGAGCCCCGATCAGATTAGGGTTAAGGTGAACTCATCAAACCCTAATTTCTATCATATGATTTAATCATTCGATTCAAGTCTGATGTGAAAACCTTAATAGAAACTCTTTCTATTATTTCACTCTCTTGCCATGGCCATGGGCTTATGGACTTGATTCTCATGATCATCATAGGGCTGCTCCTCATCCACCGAGGTAGATAGATTCCATCTTGGTGCAATCCAATTCCTACAATGAACATGCTATAGCCAACATACACCTCAGGATTTCAAATGGCTAGGAGATCCGAGTCATGGTGTAGTCAAACTATAACACCCTCAAGGTGAACTGTCGATGCACCTCAGGTCAAAGAACCAGACACACCACTGCAGCTTCGAGTCAGTCATCGATGAGAAGGTAGACTTCCTTATGACTACTCGAGGTGGTCACGCTCAGTGCCCTCATTCTCTAACGAGTACCTATACTCTCGCTCTGGTGTCTCTACACCATAGACTCAAGACTCATCTACTATAAAGAAGCGATTGTACACTAACCTTCCGGATCAATCACCATCCTCATGATGATCCTACGGTCAGGAGCATTTTATGAGTTAATAATGAAAATTCTTGTCTTAAATTTTCAACTCTTGAAAATAAGAATTATCATTACCATTAACTCAAGGGATGTATCACAGACACTAAATACACATATGTGATAGAAAATAATCTATTTTATTATTTATAGTCAAAATTATAATTTTGCCCTAGAAGTGTATTACAAGTGTCAGCCAATTCTGGCTTCTAGGGCACACATATCTAACAAACTCCCACTTGACCTAAAGCCAATTGGCTACAAATCTAAGTCCCATCTTCTCAAGGTGGGCTTCGATCTTCTGCTGGCCCAATGACTTTGTAAGCTGGGTCCACCGCATTATCTGTGGAGTCGACTCTCTTGACCTCGATGTAACCCTTCTCGAGGTAATCGTGGATGAGGTGGTATCGCCGCTCGATGTGCTTGGATTTTTGGTGAGACCTCGGCTCCTTAGCAAGGGCTATGGCACCATTGTTGTCGCAGTACAGAGGAATGGCATCTGATGGCATCACTCCGATCTCTGTAGGCAAACTTCTTGTACCAGAATGCCTCCTTTGCAGCTTCTGACGCAGCGATATATTCTGCTTCCATGGTGGAATCTGCTATCACTGTCTGCTTTGGAACTTTTTCCAACTGACAGCTCCACCATTGCACACAAACAGACTCCCAGATGTCGACTTTCGATCATCTACATCGGACATAAAGTCCGAGTCTGTATACCCCTGGACTTGGAGTTCTCCATTACCAAAGACCAACAACATATCCTTAGTTCTTCTCAAGTACTTAAGGATACATTTCACAGAAGTCCAGTGTTCTTCACCTGGATTCGACTGATATCTGCTCGTGACACTCACAGCATGGGCTATATCAGGTCGTGTACATAACATGGCATACATGAGGCTCCCTATTGCTGAAGCATAAGGGATCTTGCTCATGCATTCTATTTCCTCAGGTGTGCTAGGGCACATCTTCTTGGAAAGATGAATGCCATGTCCTGAAGGGTACTAAACCCCTCTTAGAGTTTTCCATACTAAACCTCTTTAGTACTTCCTCTATGTACATCTTCTGTGAAAGTCCTAGCATCCTATTCGGTCTATCTCTATAGACCTTAATTCCTAGAATAAAGGATGCTTCTCCTAGGTCTTTCATGGAGAATTCTTTAGATAACCATATTTTAACTGTGGTCAACATGGGAATATCATTCCAATAAGGAGGATGTCATCCACGTACAATACGAGGAAGACAACAGCGCTCCCACTGACCTTTTTGAAGACACATGGCTCCTCCTCATTTTTGATGAAACCAAATATTTTGATCACATCATTAAAATGAGTATTCCAGCTCCGAGATGCTTGCTTAAGTCCATATATGGACCTTTGCAGCTTGCAAACCTTGTGATCATCATCACTGGATGTGAAACCTAGCGGCTGTTCCATATAGATATCTTCCTCAAGATATCCATTTAAGAATGCCATTTTCATGTCCATTTGCCATATTTCATAATCAAAATAGGCTGCAACAGCAAGCAATGTGCGAATGGATTTTAGCATAGCTACTGGCAAAAAGGTATCCTGATAGTCAATGCCTTCGCATTGACTATAACCTTTTGCCACTAATCTAGCCTTTGAATGTCTCCACATTCCCATCTGCACCAATCTTTCTCTTGTAGATCCATTTACACCCAATAGGTACTATACCTTCTGGTGGATCTACCAAGGTCCAGACTTGGTTTGAGTGCATCGAGTCAATTTCTGACTTCATTGCCTCTAACCATTTCTCAGAGTCGATATCTGATATCGCCTCGTTATAGGTTTTGGGATCATCACCATGAACCCCATTACCTACGAGGAACATTTTCTCTACATCCTCTGAAATAGTACCTAAGTACCTCTCAGGGGGATGGAAAACTCTTTTCGATCTACGAGGTGGAGGAGGTAGTGTATGGATTGGCTCAACCTGATTTGGTTCCATTTGGTCCTTAGCTCGTTGCTCTTGTGAGACTTTCTCATCGAGCTTGATCTGCTTTCCAATGCCGCTATCTTGAATAAACTATTTTTCAAGAAAGATGGCATGTCGACTCACAATCACATTGTGATCTTCTGGAATGTAGAAATAATATCCTAATGACTCTTTAGGATATCCTATGAATCGAGCTCTAAAGGACCTAAAGTCTAACTTGTCCGCTTGTTGTCTTTTGACATGAGTCGGACAACCCCAAATTCTGAGATGACTCAGACTTGGTTTCTTACCATGCCATATCTCATACGGTGTGGTAGGAACGATTTTAGAAGGAAATCCCTATTCAGTAAGTATATTGTAGTTAACAAACAGTATCCCCAAAGAAAATTAGAAAGGTCTGTGAAGCTCATCATGGATCGGACCATATCTAATAGGGTCCGATTCCTCCATTCTGAAACCTCGTTGAGTTGAGGTGTTCCTGGTGGAGTCCATTGAGAGACTATGCCATTTTTCTTGAGATAGTCCAAAAATTTTCGACTAAGGTATTCACCTCCTCGATCTGATCGAAGAACCTTAATGGGTTTTCCAATTTGCTTTTCTACTTCATGTCTGAATTCTTTGAACTTTTCAAATAGCTTCAGACTTGTGTCTCATAAGATACACATACCCATACCTAGATAAATCATCGATAAAGGTTATGAAGTAGACTAAGTTGCCTCTAGTCCGGCACATCAAATGGGCCGCACACATCTGTATGTACTAGGGCAAGAAGATCCGTGGCCCTTTCCCCATGTCCTACAAAAGGGAGCTTAGTCATTTTGCTATGAAGATAGGATTCATAAATTGGATATGACTCGAAAGTCAACGGAACTCAATAGCCTGATTTTCTTCAATTTGTTAACCCTATCTTCTGCTATATGACCTAATCTTAGGTGCCATAGATACCTATCATTTGGACTATCCCTAGGACATTTTGATTTTATGGCATTCACATTTTGCTTGAAATTAAAAATAGATACATCAACATGTAACTGATAAAGATCGTTAATAAGAAAACCATTTGCATAATTTTATTTCTTTCATAAAGAATGTTATAATGGTCCTTAAGAAAACTAATTACATAGCCTTTTAATGCAAGGCAAGAAACAGAAATCAAATTTCTGCTTGCTGCAGGCACATAATAACAGTCTTTTAATACTAAGTCTAAACTAGATGGTAGTCAAAAAGGGTATGTTCCCATGGCCATGGTAACAACTCTTACTCTATTTCTGATGCACAGGATTATCTCTCCATCCCTCAGCCTCTTGCTATCCTCAAGACCCTACATAGAAGTACACAAGTGAGCACTACAACCAGAGTCAAGCAACAACTGGATGCAAAAGAAACCGTAAGGTTAGACTCAATAATGAGTATACCTCTAGAAGGACCTGCCTCCTTCTTATTTAGGATGGCCAGGTAAGTAGGGCAGTTTTACTTTCAGCGGCCGTCATTGTTGCAATAAAAATATTTTTCTTTGTCAGCGGCCTTCTTCTTTAGCTCTGCCTTTTTCTTCTTTCCTCCTTTCACCTTCTGCTTTTTTACAGACTTCTTCTTCTTTCGAAAAGACTTTCTCCTAAAAGAAGTCTGTTCCATAGTAGGTACTGAGCCTTTAGAATCTTTCATGGAAAGCTCAGCGGTAACTAGCATGTTCATAAGTTTGGCAAAGGAGTTTTGAAGTTTATACATATGGTAGTTCATGATGAACTGCACATACGGATCAGTCAACGATTGCAGAATTATATCATTTTACAGATCCAAGTCTAACCTCACTCTGAGCTTCTCAAGCTCTTTCAAGTGCTTTATCATCATTAGACAATGATCTTGGACTGACTGCCCATCATGCATCTTAACCTTGAACAGTCGTTTAGTGACTTGATACTTGGCTACGCGACTCTGTTCACCAAACATCTCCTATAGGTGAGCCAACATTTGGCGAGCTGTCCTGATATCTTCATGTTGGCGCTAAAGTTCATCAGACATCGAGCCCAACATGTAGTATCTGGCCTTATTATCTTCATTTGTCCACTTATCCAAAATTGCTCTCTTCTTAGTGGATGGACAAGCTGGTAAGGTGGGAGGGTCCTGGTCCAATACAAGAGTTAATTTCTTGGAACCCAAAATAATTTTGAAGTTTTGAAACCAATTCTTGTAATTTGATCCGGTCAATCTATGGGTGTCCAGGATTCGTGCTAGTGGGTTGGATGCAGACATACGTATAGAGAGTCAAAGATTCTAGTTAGATATTGTAATTAAGACTTAACCAATTTATTTAAAAATTTTATTTTTAAATAAATTAGCTTCCACTATTTTTTTGAATTCCTACACTCTCTCTATAGAGATGCAAAAATCTCCATGATTACTGATTTCTAATGGGTGGTGCAGCTCCACCGACTTACTCATCACCTCACCAAATAGTTATTAGTGATAGGTTAGCCAATGAGTGAACAACTCTTGTTCAATGATTCTCTAATCATGATGTACCCAATCTTGATCTCTAATTCATGAATCTCACCATGTTCGGAATATTGATCCACTCCATAGTTAAGTCAGACCCACCATTCACACAAACTAGATTCCTAATTAAGTCTCTCATCGTATCCAGAATATTGAGCCCAATTCATCCTCCAGTATGCAGCATCCAATGCCTAATAAACATGGTTGCATCTTTTTGGTGCAGCTGAGACACTATAACCAGCTAAGAACAATCAACCCCGGGAAGGGCCCACACATCTACAATGTTGGAAGACCTTAGACTTAATATTTTCTTAGGAAGATTTGATTTAGATCTCATTAAACTAGACTTGACATAGTCATAACCATTATGACTAACCTAGTGGCATAGGTTAGCTCGGATTATTGACCACCTCAGATCAAAACTGAGTCAACAAACATGGCCAGGTAAGTGAGATCGGAGGAAGGGATATGCCATTAACTCGACAAGAATGAATTTGAGTCGAGTAGCTCCCAATTAAAAACCAATCGATCGTATCTGCCAAGCTTACCTTAGACATCAAATTGTTGAGCCAGAACCAATCGGGTTAGCCTATAATCCAGACTCTAACCACTGAGCCTAATTAGGTCTTAGCTTGATCGATCACTCACGTGACTCGATCTTGACCCAGACTTAATCCTATTAGGCTGGTCAATTTAAGCATTATTGATCCCATCTAACCAACTCTTGATTTGGTTTGATCAACCGCTGGACCTAATTGAGCTATCTAAGCCCGAACCCAATTTTATGAACATGTCTTAGATCTAAAAATTCTCAATTTTAGATCTAATATATTTTATAATATTAATTCTTAATTAAATTTAGGGTTCAAAAATAAAATATACAAATAAGATCCTAAGGTTTCAGGATCTACGATTTTGCAGAAAGTAAGTTATTAATTTTTGATTAAGGATGAACGCGCAGCACCCCTACACATCATAAGAACACCCCATCGAATGAGAGAAGAGGATCTTTAAATCCTACTTTATTCTTATGATCGGATGGCCAAGGAGAATGCCTTAATCAGTAATATAACTAATCTACAAAAACTAATTAGATCTAAGCATATATCTAATATAAAAATTGATCTAATTAAAGTATGTTTTGTATACATCATATCATGTATGTTTTTTAGATCTAAATTATCTCATAATCATCTAAAAAATTAAATTTAAATTTGATCTCATCAAATAAAATTTAATCTAGTCATATTTGTAGAACTATTCTACAACTAGTCTAAACATGCAACTATCATATCTCATATGAACAAATTAAATTTAATTTATTTTCTATATTTAGATCTGATTATAACATTTATAAGATCAAAAAAAAATAAATAAATAGATCTAAAAGTTATATTTAATCAAATAAAAATTATGATTATACTAGACTACACATAAAATAATTCTATTCCTAGTCTAGTTATGTATCTCATACATATTAGATCTAGATTAATTAATTTTAATTTTTTTATTTTTTTATTTTAGATCTAATTGCATCTCATGTGATATCTAAAATCACTAATTTATTATATTAAATTAGATCTAAATAAATTTTATAAGAACCTGGCACTTATACCAGTTAGAGGGAAAACCTTGATTTCTCTGATTAGGTTCGTTCAAATCTGATTGGATCAAGAAGCATATTTAAAAAAAATTTTCTTAGATCCAAATTAGATATGATATTCTTCAGATCTAATTTTATGATCTGATAAATAAGAAAATTAAATTAAATTAAATCTAAATTAGTT
>QRFJ01002397.1:53912-170098 GCA_006176705.1 Cocos nucifera
AGTGCATCGAGTCAATTTCTGACTGCATTCCCTCTAGCCATTTCTCGGAGTCGATATCTGATATCGCCTCGTTGTAGGTTTTGGGATCATCACCATGAGCACCATTACCTACGAGGAACATTTTCTCTACTTCCTCTGAAATAATACCTAAGTATCTTTCAGGACGATGGAAAACTCTTTCCGATCTATGAGGTGGAGGAGGTAGTGTTCTTATTGGCTCAACCTGATTTGGTTCCAATTGGTCCTTAGCTCGTTGTACTTGTGAGACTTTCTCATCAAGCTTGATCTGCTTTCCAATGCCGCTATCTTGAATAAACTATTTTTCAAGAAAGATGGCATGTCGACTCACAATCACATTGTGGTCTTCTGGAATGTAGAAATAGTATCCTAATGACTCTTTAGGATATCCTATGAATCGAGCTCTAAAGGACCTAAACTCTAACTTGTCCGCTTGTTGTCTTTTGACATGAGCCGGACAACCCCAAATTCTGAGATGACTCAGACTTGGTTTCTTACCGTGCCATATCTCATACGGTGTGGTAGGAACGGTTTTAGAGGGAACCCTATTCAGTAGATAAATTGAAGTTAACAATGAGTGTCCCCAAAGAAAATCAGGGAGGTCTGTGAAGCTCATCATGGATCGAACCATATCCAATAGAGTCCGATTTCTCCATTCTGAAACCCCGTTGAGTTGAGGTGTTCCTGGTGGAGTCCATTGAGAGACTATGCCATTTTCCTTGAGATAGTCTAGGAATTTTTGGCTAAGGTATTCACCTCCTCGATCTGATCGAAGAACCTTAATGGGTTTTTCAGTTTGTTTTTCTACTTCATGTCTGAATTCTTTGAACTTTTCAAAAGCTTCAGACTTGTGTCTCATAAGATACACATACCCATACCTAGACAGATCATCGGTAAAGGTAATGAAGTAGACAAAATTGCCTCTAGCCGGCACATCAAATGGGCCGCACACATCAGTATGTACTAGGGCAAGGAGATCTGTGGCCCTTTCCCCATGTCCAACAAAAGGGAGTTTAGTCATTTTGCCTTGAAGACAAGATTCACAAGTTGGATATGACTCGAAAGTCAATGGACTCAATAGCCCATTTTTCTCCAATTTGTTGATCCTATCTTCTGCTATATGACCTAATCTCAGGTGCCATAGATATCTATCATTTGGACTATCCCTAGGTCGTTTGGCATTCACGTTTTGCTCGATAGTTAGAACAGGTACATCAATATGTAGCTGATAAAGACCATTAATAAGGAAACCATTTGCAATTTTATTTCTTTCATAAAGAATGTTACAATGGTCCTTAAAGAAGGTAATCACATAGCCTTCTTGTGCTAAGCATGAAACAGAAATCAAATTCCTGCTAGCTGCAGGCACATAATAACAGTCTTTCAAAACTAAGTCTAAACCAGATGGTAATCGAAGAGGGTATGTTCCCACGGCTACTGCAGCAACTCTTGCTCCATTACCGATGCGTAGGATCATGTCTCCATCCCTCAGCCTCCTGCTATCCTCAAGACCCTGCATGGAAGTGCACAGATGAGCACTAGAACCAGAGTCAAGCACCCAACTGGATGCAGAAGAAACCGTAAGGTTAGACTCAATAACGAGCATACCTCCAGAAGGACCTTCCTTCTTGTTCTTCAGGGTGGCCAGGTAAGTAGGGCAGTTCCGCTTCCAATGGCCGTCGCTGTTGCAATGGAAACACTTTCCTTTGACATCGGCCTTTTTCTTTGGCTCTGCCTTCTTCTTCTTTGCTCCTTCCACCTTTTGCTTTTTCACAGACTTCTTTTTCTTTCCATAAGACTTTCTTTTGGAAGAAGTCCATTCCATAGCAAGAACTGAGCCTTTAGAACCTTTCATAGAAAGCTCAGCGGTAACCAGCATATTCATTAATTCGGCCAAGGAATTTTGAAGTTTATGCATGTGGTAATTCATGATGAATTGCCCATATGCATCAGTCAAGGATTGCAGAATAATATCGTTCTGCAGGTCCAAGTCTAACTTCACACCGAGCTTCTCAAGCTCTTCCATGTCCTTGATCATTGTCAGACAGTGATCTTGGACTGACTGCCCATCACGCATCTTAGCCTTAAAAAGTCATTTCGTGACTTGATATTTGGCTGCGCGACTCTGTTCACCAAACATCTCCTGCAGGTGAGCCAACATTTGGCGAGCAGTCCCGATATCTTCATGTTGGCGCTGGAGCTCATCAGACATCGAGCCCAACATGTAATATCTGGCCTTATTATCTTCGTCTATCCATTTTTTCAGAGACGCTCTCTGTTCAACATGGATGGACGGGCTGGTAAGGTGGGAGGGTCCTGGTCCAAAACATGGGTTAACTTCTCGGAACCCAAAACAATTTTGTAGTTCCTGAGCCAATCTTTATAATTGGGTCCAGTCAGTCTATGTGTGTCCAGGATACGTGCCAATGGGTTGGACGCAGACATTTTCCTGTAGAGAGTCAAAGATTCTAGTTAGATACTGTAATTATGACTTGACCAATTTATTTAGGAATTTTATTTTTAAACAAATTAGCTCCCACTATTTTCTCGGATCCCTACACTCCCTCTGTAGAGATGCAAAAATCTCCATGATTAATGATTTTCTAGTGGGTGGTGCGGTCTCACCAACTGACTCATCACCTCACCTAACAGTTATTGGTGATGGGTTAGCCAATGAGTGAACAACTCTTGTTCAATGATTCTCTAATCATGGTGCACCCAAACTTGGTCTCTAATTCATGAATCTCACCGTATCCGGAATATTGATCCACTCCTTAGTTAAGTCAGACCCACCATTTGCATAGACTGGGTTCCTAATTGAGTCTCTCACCGTATCCAAAATATTGAGCCCAACTCATCCTCCAGCCCATAGCATCCAATGCCTAATAGACATGGTTGCATCTTCCCGGTGCAACTGAGCCACTGTATCCAGTCGAGAACAATCAACCCTGGGAAGGGCCCGCACATCTACAATGGTGGAAGACCTCAGACTTAATCTTTTCTTAGGGAGAATTGATTTAGGTCTCATTAAACTAGACTTGGCATAGTCATAACAATTATGACTAACCTAGTGGCATGGGTTAGCTTGGATTATTGACCACCTCAGATCAGAACTGTGTCAACAGATATGGCCAGGTAAGTGAGACCGGTGGAAGGAATATGCCATTAACTCGTACAAGAATGCATTCAGGTCGAGTAGCTTCCAATTAAAAACCAGTCGATCGTCTATGCCAAACTTACCTTAGACACCAAATTGTTGAGCCAGAACCAATTGGGTTAGCCTACAATCCAGACTCTAACCTCTGAGCCTAATTAGGTCTTGCTTGATTGTGACTCGATCTTGACCCAGACTTAATCCTATTAGGCTGGTCAATTTAAGCATTGTTGATCCCATCTAACCAACTCTTGATTCGGTTTGATCAACCGCTTAGACCTAATTGAGCTACCCAAGCCCGAACCCAGTATTATGAATATGTCTTAGATCTGAAATTCTCAATTTTAGACCTAATTAATATTCCATAATCTTAATTTTTAATTAAGTAGGGTTCATAAATAAAATATGCACAATAAATCCTAGGGTTTCAGGATCTAGGGTTTTGCAGAAAGTAAGTTTTGGGTTTCTGATTAAGGACGAACACGCAGCACCCCTACACATCATAAGAACACCCATCGAATGGGAAGAGAGGGCCTTTAAACCCTTCTTCATTCTTATGATCGGACGGCCAAGAGGAACGCCTTAATCAGGAACATTCAATACTACAAAACAATATCAGATCTATATCATATATCTCATATATAAAGTAGATCTAATCATGGCATATTTTGCATACATCTCATGTATCAAATCATGCATATTTTCAGATCTAAATTATCTCATAATAATCTAAAAAATTAGATTTAAATTGATCTAATCAAAATAAATTCTAATCTAGATAATTATGTAGAACTATTCTACAACTAGTCTAGACATGCATCAATCATATCTCATATGATATTCAAAAATTAAATAATTTTTATTTGCTATTTTTAGATGTTATTATAACACTTATAATATCAAAAAATAGTAAATAAAAAGATCTAAAATATGATTTAATCAGATTAAATCAAAAACATGCAAGACTATTCTATAGAACTATTCTATTCTAGAACTAGTCATGCATATCTTCTAATCTTAGATCCAAATTATTTAATTTTAATTTTTTTCTAATTTTAGATCTGATCACATCTCATGTGACATCTGAAATCACTTATTTTCTAATTAAAATAAATTTAAAATCAGATCTAAATAATTTTAGAACCATGGCTCTGATACCAGTTGAAGGAAAATTTTGATTTTTCGGATCAGGTTCGTTCAGATCTGATCAGATCAAGAGATATATTTCAAAAATTTTTCTCTTCAATCCCAATCAGATCTTGATGTGTTTTAGATCTGATATTGTTATTATTTTAATAAACAAAATAAAATAAGGATAAATTAAATCAAATTTAATTTACCTGATTTGGGTAATCCTATTACCCTATTGATGATCCTGTTTGCAGCGGAAGGTTCTGGATCTAGCCACGCAAGCGCCTGGCCTCTACCGGATATCCACTCGAGCTGGATCTGGAGATCCTCTTCTTCTCTATCACAACTCCAAAAATTAGATCTGGATCTGATCTGGAGGATCTTCAAAACTCCTTTTGAAGATCAGCAGTCGTCCTTTTGCAGCAGCTGCAGCCTTCTTAGCTTTTGATCGCCTTTCTTTGATCTGGATCGCACCAACCAAGGTCCAAAACTCCTTTTGGACGTGGAGAGCAAGGGGAGAAGATGGTTTGGCATGGAGGAAGAGGGGAGAGGCAGCCTTGGGGCATGGGGAATTATGATTTTTAATCAATTATTATTTTTTGAGTTGGGCACAGGGTCTTATTTATAGACTGACTGTGATCCAAGCTCTCTCTTATTCCCAACCAATCACAACCCTTTGTGAAATCAGATCTAAATCTGATTGGTGGGAATAGAGTCCCCTGGATTCCTACTTAGAGGGCGCCTAAGACCAGTCAAAGTTGGTTTTAGGGAGAACTCTAATTGGAATCCAAAAGAGAGATGGAGTCCTTGTCCAACAAGGACTCCAAGACTCCTCCAAACTTGGGCTCACGCCACCCTTGGCGTGCGCCCTCCTCCTTGCCAGGTTCTGGCAGGGGGACAGGCCCCCACCAGCTCTCCAATAGGTGCATGACATGTGGTCAAAAGTCAAAGGTCAATGGTCAACGTTTGACCAGTCAAAGGTAGACTTTTGACCAAAGTCAAAGAACAAGAAATGGCAGGTGACCAAAAATGGCAGGTAATGTCTTACAAATAAGACAACCTTTTCTGACTTGGACAACCTCCAGTCAGACCATATGAAGGCCTCTGATTGAGCACAAACTCCTTTGGCTCAGACAGGACAACTTATTTATGATAGCAAAAGAAGAACGTTAGGTTCAATCGAGTGCTAGCACGATTTTCTTGAACCTAATTGAATCTCATTCAGATCAATTGAACTAGATCAGTTCAATTGATGATCACCAGATTCAAACCCTTGTTTGTGTGACCCAGTTAGGTTCAGTTCTGTATGGTAATGGGATATGTCATGATCTCTATCATCGACATCATCGAAACTCCTTTCGATGGATCAGAACTCTTCTGATTCGAACAGCTAGAATGATCGATCATCTAAATCATTCTAATTGCTCCCAAAATCCACCAGTGACACCTAGCAGTATATGGTGGCAACCCATCAGAGCTGAATGCGAACCTCTTGGTGCAGCTACCTATGTGATTCAGTCCTTCTATCTTGAGCCCCGATCAGATTAGGGTTAAGGTAAACTCGTCAAACCCTAGTCTCTGTCATATGATGTAATCATTCGATTCAAGTCCAATGTGAAAATCTAAATAGAAACTCTTTCTATTATTTCACTCTACCATGGCCATGGATTTTTGGACTTGATTCTCATGATCATCATAGGGCTGCTCCTCTACCACCGAGGTAGATAGATTCCATCTTGATGCCATCCAGTTCCTACAATGAACATGCTATAGCCAACATACACCTCAGGGTTCCATATGGCTAGGAGATCGAGTAATGGTGTAGTCAAACTATAACACCCTCAAGGTGAACTGCCGATGCACCTCAGGTCAAAGAACCAGACACACTACTGCAGCATCGAGTCAGTCATTGACGAGAAGGTAGACTCCCTAATGACTACTCGAGGTGGTCACGCTCAGTGCCCTCGTTCTCTAACGAGTACCTGTACTCTCGCTCTGATGTCTCCACACCGTAGACTCAAGACTCATCTACTAAAGAGAAGCGATTGTACACCAACCTTCCAGATCAATCACCATCCTCGTGATGATCCTATGGTCGGGAATAATTTATGAGTTAATAATGATTATTCATGTCTTAAATTTTCAACTCTTGAAAATATGAATTATCATTGCCATTAACTCAAAGGATGTATCACAGACACTAAATACACATATGTGATAGAAAATAACCCATTTTTTAATTTTAGTCAAAATTATAATTTTGCCCCTAGAAGTGTATTACAAGTGTCAGCCAATTCTGGCTTCTAGGGCACATATATCTAACAGAGAGATGGCCTAAAGGTGGCATAGAGAAAAGAGAGGGATAGCCTTGGGGTGTGGCTAGGAGAGGAGTCTCTAAAAGTGCGCACAGATAGGTCTTTATATAGATCCTGCTACGCCATGCAGTGCCACATCACCCCGGCCAATCATGTTGCTTCATTTAATCAGATCTAAATCTGATTGGTGGGATGATATCATCCGATCCAATCAAATGAGAGACCCATAGATTCATCCTAAGGTGGCGCTTAAGACTGGTCAAAGTCTATAGGTGAGGGTCACCTAGTTTGAATCCAAGAAGCAACCTGGAGTCCCATCTGTATGGGACTCCAGGCATCCCTATCCATGGGCGCATGCCATCCTAGGTGTGCACCCCCTCCTTTTCAATTTTTAGGGAGGGGACAAGCTCCTATCTATTCTTCAATAAGTACATGACACATGGGCAGATGTCCAATGGTCAAAGGTCAATGTTTGACCAAAGTCAAAGGACAAGAATTAGTAGGTGACGAAAAATGGTAGGTATTGTCTTAAATTTATCTCATAAATTAAGACAACCCTTTTCTAACCTGGACAAGCTCCAGTCAGATGAGGTAAAGGTATCAGAGTGAGCACAAACTCATTTGGCTCAGTCGAGACAACTTTTAATGATAGAAAAGGAGAATGTTAGGTTCAATCGTGTGTTCTCATGATTTCCTTAAACCTAATTTAATCTAATTCAAATCAATTAAACTGGATTAGTTGAATTGATGATATCTAGACTCAAACCTTTATTTGTGTAACCCAGTTAGATTCAGTTCTATATGGTAATGGGAGATGTAGTGATCTCCATCATCAACATCATCGAAACTTCTTTCGATGGATCAGAACTCTTCTGATTCAGATAACTAGAATGATGGATCATCTAAATCATTCTAATTGCTCTCAAAATCCATCAGTGACACCTAACAGTATATGGTGGCAACCCATCAAAACTAAAAATGAATCTCTTGGTGCAGCTACTTGTGTGATTAAATTCTTCTATCTTGAGCCCCGATCAGATTAGGGTTAAGGTGAACTCGTCAAATCCTAATTTCTATCATATGATTTAATCATTCGATTCAAGTTTGATGTGAAAATCTTAATAGAAACTCTTTCTATTATTTCACTCTCTACCATGGCCATAGGCTTATGGACTTGATTCTCATGATTATCATAGGGCTGCTCCTCATCCACCAAGGTAAATAGATTCCATCTTTGTGCAATCCAATTCCTATAATGAACATGCTATAGCCGACATACACCTTAGGATTCCAAATGGCTAGGAGACCAAGTCATGATGTAGTCAAATTATAATACCCTCAAGGTGAACTACTGATGCACCTCAGGTCAAAGAACCAGACACACCACTGCAGCTTGGAGTTAGTCATCGATGAGAAGGTAGACTTCCTTATGACTACTCAAGGTGGTCATGCTCAATGCCCTCGTTCTCTAACGAGTACCTGTACTCTCGCTCTGGTGTCTCTACACCATAGACTCAAGACTTATCTACTATAAAGAAGTGATTGTACACTAATCTTCCAAATCAATCACCATCCTCATGATGATCCTATGGTCAGGAGCATTTTATGAGTTAATAATAAAAATTCTTGTCTTAAATTTTCAACTCTTGAAAATAAGAATTATCATTACCATTAACTCAAGGGATGTATCACAGACACTAAATACACATATGTGATAGAAAATAATCCATTTTGTTATTTATAGTCAAACATATAATTTTGCCTCAGAAGTGTATTACAAGTGTCAGCCAATTCTAGCTTCTAGGGCACACATATCTAATAATCATAAGGATGGTGATTGATATGGAAGGTTGGTATATGATCGCTTCTTTTGGATAGATGAGTCTTGAATCTACAGTGTAGGAACACCAGAGCAAGAGTTTAGGTACTTGTTAGAGAATGAAGGCACTGTGCGTGACCTCCTTGAGCAGTCATAAGGAAGTCTACCTTCTCGTTGATGACTGGCTCGAAGTTGCAGTGGTGTGTCTAGTTCTTTGACCTGAGGTGCATCGATAGTTTAACTTGAGGGTGTTATAGTTTGACTACACCATAACTCGATCTCCTAGCCATTTAGAATCTTGAGGTGTATGTTGGCTATAGCATGTTCATTGTAGAAATTGAATTGCACCAATAGGGGATCTATCTACCTCGGTAGATGAGGAGCAGTCCTATGATAATCATGAGAATCAAGTCCATAAGCCCATGGCCATGGCAGAGTGAAATAATAGAAAGAGTTTCTATTAGGGTTTTCACATTGGATTTGAATCGAATGATTAATTCATATGATGAAAATTAGGATTTGATGAGATCACCATAATCCTAATCCGATCGGAGCTCAAGATAGAGGAACTTAGTCACATAGGTAATTGCACCGAGAGGTTTACTTTCAGTTCTGATGGGTTGCCACCATATGATGCTAGATGTCACTAGCAGATTTTAGGAGCAATTAGAATGTTTTGGATGGTCGATCATACTAGTTGTCTGAATCATAAAAGTTTTGATCCATTGGAAGGTATTTCGATGATGTCGATGATAGAGATCGCAACATATCTCATTACCATATAGAACTGAACCTAATTAGGTCATACAAATAAGGGTTTAGATCTAGGTGTCATCAATTAGACTAACCCAGTTCAATTTATTTAAATAAAATTCAATTAGATTCAAGAAAATCATGCTAGCACATGATTGAGCCTAATGTTCTTCTTTAATAATCATTAAAGCTTGTCTCTACTGAGCCAAATATTTTTAGGCTCACTCAGAAATCTTTACTTACTTTGACTGAAGCTTTGTCCAAGTCAGAAAAGGATTATCTTAATTTATGAGATAAATTTAAAACAACACCTACCATTTTCAGTGACCTGCTAATTCTTATTTTTAGACATTGGTCAAATATTGACCCTGGATACTTACACATCTGCCCAAGTATCATGCACCCATAGGAGAGTACTTGGGGACTTGTCCCCCTACTAAAAAGCATATAGGAAGGGGGCACACACCTAAGGAGGCGTGCGCCCCATGCGGATAAAAGATGGAGTCCCATACAGATGGGACTCCAAGTTGTTTCAGGTGATTAAATTGTATGGCACCAAGAAGTCTTGTTTGATGCAGTCTTGATGCCACCTTAGGAGAGTTTTGAGGGTTTCTTATCTGATTGGATTAGATGATGTCATCCCATCAATCAGATTTAGATCTGATTGTACAAAGGGCCGTGATTGGCCAAAATGATGTGGCACTGCATGGCGCAGTAGGGTCTATATAAACCCTATCTACGCTTAGAATTTAATGCTTCTATATTTAGCCCATGCCACATCGCCTCTCTCCCTCCTTCTCCATGCCACCCCCTGGTCCTCTCTCTCCTCTCCACACCCAAGGGCTTTTAGGCACGAACAAGGTACGACCCAAGCAAGTGAAAGGCGCTAGGAAAGGTAGAAGGCATCACTGCTGCAAGAGACAATGGCTATTCTTCAAAAGCAATTTTGAAGATCTTCAAGATAAGATCAAGATCTAATTTTTGAAGGATTGATTGAGAAAGAGAAGATCTCCAGATCCTATCCAAGTGGATACCGATAGAGGCCAGACGCTTGCGTGGCTACATCCAGAACCTTAGACAAATATTAGGATAATCACAGGATAATTGGATTATCTAAAATAAAGATATAATTAAATTAGATTTAATTTTAATTTTAATTTTTATTATCAGATTAATAAGATCAGATCTAAGGAGTCTCATATCTGATTAGAATCTCAGAGAAAAAATTTTTGAAATATCCCTCTTGATCCAATCAGATCTGAATGAATCTAATCCAAAAAATAAAGCTTTTTCCTTCAATATGGCCACTGGTTGATCCACCTGAAGGGGTAAAATCCATTGGGTGTAAATAAATTTTAAAAAAAAATGAGACACAGATGGAAAGGTGGAGACCTATAAAGCCCATCTAGTTGCTAAGGGATATTCTCAATATTATGGTATTGACTATGACAAGACGTTTCTTCGATGGCAATGCTTAAGTCCATTTGGATTATGCTTGTGATAGCAGCATACCTAGACTATGAGATCTAGCAAATAGATGTAAAAATGGCTTTCCTTGATGAAGAGTTGGACGAAGAGGTGTATATAATATTGCCTAAGGATTTCACATCCACAGATGAGTCCAAGGTGTATAGGCTTCAAAGATCCATCTATGGATTGAAGTAGGCATCTTGGAGTTGGAACATATATTTTGATAAGATGTTCAAAATGTATAGCTTCGTTAAGAATGGAGAGAAACCCTGCATGTACAAATGGGCTAACGATTTTGTAGTTGTATTTTTTATTTTGTATGTGGATGATATTCTCTTAATTGGGAATGACATCCCTGCATTATAGGGAATAAAGGTTTGGTTGTCATCGCAATTCTCCATGAAGGACTTGGGAGAAGCATCCTACATCCTAGGGATAAAGATCTATAGGGATAGATCTAAAACATTGCTTGGATTATCCCAGTCCACATACATTGATACCGTGCTGAAGAGGTTCAGCATAAAAAATTCCAAGAAGGGCCATCTCCTGATAAGCTATGGAATTTTGCTCTCTAAGAGGGATTGTCCGATAACTCTACAAGAGAGAGAGTATATGAGTAGAATACCATATGCTTCGATAGATCAGTGAAAAAGTTGTTATCTTCATCGTACTGTACGTGGATGACATCCTCCTAATTGGGAATGATATTTTTATATTGACTATAGTCAAAATGTGGTTGTGTAAGGAGTTCTCTATGAAAGATCTAGGAGAGGCATCCTTTATTCTACGAATTAAGGCCTATAGGGATAGATCGAATAGGATACTGGATCTCTCATAGAAAATATACATAGAGGAGGTGCTAAAGAGGTTTAGCATGGAAAACTCCAAGAGAGGTTTAGTATCCTTCAGATATGGCATTCATCTCTCCAAAAAGATGTATCTTAGCACACTTAAGAAGATTGAACACATGAGCAAAATCTTTTATGCTTCGATAATAGGGAGCCTCATGTATGTCTTGCTATGTATATGACCCAATATTGCCCATGCTGTGAGTGTCACGAGCAGGTATCAGTCAAATTCAGATGAAGAGCACTGGACTTCTATGAAATGTATCCTTAAGTACTTGAGAAGGACTAAGGATATGTTTCTAGTCTTTGGTAATGGAGAACTCTAGATCCAATGTTATATAGACTTAGATTTTATGTCCGACATAGATGATCGAAAGTTGACATCAGAAAGTCTGTTTATTTGTGATGGAAGAGCTATTAGTTAGAAGAGTTTTAAGCAGACAGTGATAGTAGACTTCACCATGGAAGTAGAGTACATCACCGCATTGGAGGCTACAAAGGAGGCATTCTAGTATAAGAAGTTAACCGTAGAGCTCAAAGTTATTCCATCAAATGCCATCCCTCTGTATTGCGACAACAATGGTGTTATAGCCTAAGCTAAATAGCCAAGGTCTCATAAAAAATCCAAGCACATCGAGTGATGATACCACCTCATCCATGATTATCTCGAGAAAGGATACATCGAGGTTAAGAGAGGCGATACTGCAGATAATGAGGCTGACCCATTGACAAAGCTATTGAGCTAATAGAAGATTAAAGCCCATCTTAAGAAGATGGGACTTAGATTCATAGCCAATTGGCTTTAGATCAAGTGGGAGTTTGTTAGATGTGTGCTCGAGAAATTAGATTAGCTAACACTTGTAATACACTTCTAAGAGTAATTTTATAATTTTGACTATAAATTAATAAAAAAAAAATTCTATCATAGTGTGTATTTAAAGTTTTTATGATATATCCTTTGAGTTAATGATAATGATAATTCATATTTTTAAGAGTTGAAAATTTAAGATATGAATTTTCATAACTAACCCATAAACTGCTCTAGACTGCAAGATCATCACGAGAATGGTGATCGATCTGAAAGGTTGGTATATAATCACTTTCTGAGAATAGATGTGTTTTGAGTCTATGATGTGGAGACATCAAAGCGATAGTATAGGTACTCGTTAGAGAACGAGGGCACTGAGCATGACCACCTCAAGCAGTCATAAGGAAGTCTATCTTCTTATCGATGACTGACTCGATGCTGCAATGGTGTGTCTAGTTCTTTGACCTGAGGTGCATCGATAGTTTATCTTGAGGGTGTTGTAGTTTGACTATACCATAACTCGATCTCCTAGCCATTCAGAATCCTGAGGTGTATGTTGGCTATAGCATGTTCATTATTGGAATTGGATTGCACCAATAGGAGATTTATCTACCTCGGTAGATAAGGAGTAGCCCTATGATAATCATAAGATTGAATTTTTAAGCCCATAGCCATGGTAGAGTGAAGATGATAGAAAGAGTTTCTATTTGGTTTTCAAATTACACTCGAATCAAATGATTAATTCATATGACGGATATTGGGTTTGACGAGTTCACCTTAACCCTAATTCAGTTGAGGCTTAAGATAAAAGAATCCAATCACACAGGTAGCAGTACCGAGAGGTTCACTTTTGATTTTGATGTGTTTCCATCATATACTGCTAGGTGTCATTGGTGAATTTTGGAAGCAATTACAATGATTTAGATGATCGATCATTCTAATTGTATGAATCAGAAATGTTCTGATCCATCGAAAAGATGTTTTGATGATGTTGAGGATAAAGATTGCGACATGTCTCATTACCATACGAAACTAAACCTAACTGGATCACACAAACAAGGGATTGGATCTGGATGTCATCAATTGGACTAACCCAGTTCAATTGATTTGGATTAGATCTAATTAGGTTCAAGAAAATCATGCTAGCACACGATTGAGCCTAACATTCTCCTTTTGTAATAATTTTGGTTCATCTCAGCTGAGCCATAATTATTTGGGCTCACTCAGGAACCTTGTCTTAGTCTGACTAGAGCTTGTCCAAATCAAAAAAGGATTGTCTTAATTCATTAGATGGATTTAAGACAACACCTATCAATTCCTATCACCTGCTAATTTCTATTTTGGACATTGGTCAACAGTTGACCCTAGACACTTGGACATAGGGCTATGTGCCATGTGCCTATAGGAGAGCACCTGGGGCTCATGTCCCTCTGCTAAAAGATGTAAGAGAGAGGGTGCATTCCACCTTAGGCATGCAGCCCATATGGATAAGTGATGGAGTCCCATATAGATGGGACTCCAAGGATTCTTGATGGTTTTAAATACCTAGGCGCCAAAGAGTTTTGTTTTATCCAGTCTTGGCACCACCTATGTGGATTTTTAAGGGACTCTCATCTGATTGGATCAGATGACATCATCCCATCAATCAGATTTAGATCTAATTGAATGAAGGCTTCTGATTAGCCAGGATGATGTGGCACTGCATGGTGCAGCAGCATCTATTTAAAACCTATCTGCGCCTAGGGTTTAGAGTTTTTGCACAATTCCCATGCTCCAAGGCTGCCTCTCTCTCTTCCACACTCCATCTAATTATCTCTCTCCTCTTTCCATGCCCAAGGAGTTGGGCATGGGTTCAAGTGCCATCCAAGGAAGAAAGGCATCCAGATCAGGAAGAAGGCAGCACTACTGAAAGAGGCGATTGCTGCTTCTTCAAAAAAAATTTTGAAAAACTTCAAGATCAGATCCAGATCTAATTTTTAAAGAATTAATTTAGAAGGAGAAGACCTCTAGATCCTATTCGAGTGGACACCAGTAGAGACCTGGTGCGTGCGTGGCTCCTTCCAGAACCTCAGGAATAATCAGGATCATCATAGGATAATTTGATTATCCAAAATAAGGTATGAAATTAAATTAGATTTAATTTTATTTTTTTAATTTTAATATCAAATCTTTAGGATCAGATCTATGATATCTTAGATCTAATTAGGATCGTAGGAAAAATTTTTGAAATATTTCTTTAGATTCAATCAGATCTAAACGATCCTATGCTGAGAAAATAGGATTTTTTTCTTCAGCACTTTGACTGAGGCTTTTTGGGGTGATTGATTTTAGAATCCCCAGCATTGTTCTTCTGCATCTTCTTCTTTTTCTTTATTTCTTTCTTAAAGGGATGACTTATCGATGACTATCCTACCATATTCACAATCTCCTTTCGGAGCTGATTGTCCTGCTCAAAAGTTTATAGTAGACCTAGCAAACCGTTGTAGCTTAACACAGGCTTCATCATTCTATAGTGATTGAGAAAGAGGAGGTAGGACTTAGGAAAGAAATTAAAAATTAAATTCATTTTCAATTATTCGTGCAAAGAAAAATCGAGTGTGCTCAGACACTCAATTTGCTCGATCATGTATAGTACACGATCAATAACCAACACCCCCACATGCATATGGGCATTGAAGATGGCACAAGAAGTTTTATGCTTCTCCACATCCTCAAGGGTAATGAAGGTTTGTTCAACATTTGAAGCATTTTTTCTAGCTAAGCATCCTTAAATTTTTGGCTAAACTCATCATTCATAACAGCCTTCATGCTGCATTGAACAGTTGTATAGTTATTAATCTCTTTCTGATAAGTGTCTCTAGCCATACCATGTACATTGGCAGCAGGTTTATCAAGTGCCTGATCTATAAGAATATATAGGATCCGTTCATGCTCCAAAATAAATTGGAGCTTTCGATACCAGCTATCAAAATTTGGTCCCATAAGCTTGTCACTATCCAACAATGATCGGAGCAATAAAATATTAGCCATCTAGCTGAAAAGAGAACAAAAAATATATTAGTTTATGAATTATTAAAACCTAAAAACTTGGATTTTATTCTAAAGATTCTTCCACTATTTTATTCAAATTGGTTGTCTCTACCACTAATTTGAAAAATTACATTAATTTTTTAGTGGGTACTAGAATTCATACACACAAACTACATATGGGCCCGAGGAAAGCTTTGGCCAACTCATGTGCATCTATGGGAAGGTTCTTAAAAAATTATTTCTCTAAATAATTTCTAGTATTAATTTCGCCCCAGGCTCTACTTCAGCAGGCATATGGCACCTCCACTAAAGTCCTGATTAGGTTCAACCATTAACATGAATCTACTCAATGGATCCAACTAGTGAATGATTATGCTCAAGGAAAGCTCTGCCCAACCCAACCATTCATCAGCTAGTTACAACAAAGTCATCATATGATGAATGACAATTCCAATATCTAGATGAACATCAGGCGTAAGGTGCCTCCAATGGTTACCTATATAATTAGACCCATTATCATCCATGTTAATGGGAGGCTATGATTTTGTTATCCACATAACATTTATCATTTTAAGAACCTAATAATTTAGAAATTTTTATTATTATTTAAGAATAATAAAAGAGATTAATCAGTTATTTCAAAGATATCCTCCAACTAACTTTAATAAGTCATGAGACAAACTAGTCTAGGGGTACCTAAATCAATCATACTGATTTACCTTAATGGCATAGGTTGACTTGAATCATCATGTAACCTAACTGAAATCTCAATTGACCAAACTGACTAGGGAAGTAAGATTGATGGGAGGGTCTGCCAAGGCTTGCTGATAATTACCACAAATTTATAAATAAAAGTATTAAAATATATATTAATTCATATTTATTTTAAAGAATTGATATTTTTATTTATATTTTGTAGGAAAGAAGCTCACCAATATAAAGAGCTCAATTTATGGGATAAAATGAATTAAATTTGACTCAAATTAGAGATAAAATGGAAAAGATATAAAGACTAGAAGAAATTAAAAAAAAAAGAAATTGGTTCAATCTAAACTAGCTTAGGAAAGAACTAGCCCAGACCAATAGTGATCCAACATGAACTAACCTAGCCCAGCGACTGCCGATGTCATGCTTACGCTAGAAATCATGCAGCTCACAAGAGGTGGTTACTGTGTTGGTGGACTGGCCCTTTACGCAATTTGTAGGAGTGTTGGCGATGTGTGCAATCTAATGTATGAGGGTGTATTTTGTGAACAATCCAACTATCTAGAATGCAGCTAGTTTTTTATCTTAAAATCTCCCAGCTCCATTGCACGATCTAATAGTTGTTGTCAAAGTCAGTCACCACCCGATCGCTAACACGAGCTCCCAGTTCAATCAAGATTTCCTAGGCCTTTTCATGCACCATCTAATGGAGGTCAATCATCTGATCAGGAGAGCTAACTATCCACAATCAATCTGGGTAATGGTCTTCAGTTGGTGATGAATTTTGACATAATTTTTGAGCTTTGATTGATCATCTGACGACTAGGGAGCTCCAACAAAATAAACTTTGAGCCAAACTCTGATTAGAGTCCTAAAAAAATTCTAAAATCCCTCACTCCCATATATTTAAACCCCTATTATGCCACAGACAAACAGAGCCCTCCCTTGTGGGGGATTAACCCTCCAAATCTCTTCCAAACCTCCTCTTCTCTACTCCTCTTCTCTCGTGTCCAGGAGTGTAAGGGAAGTGTTTTAATTATGAAAGTTTGTAATTTAAACCATGTTTATCATTTTATTAGGTAATAAAATTTTTTTATCTTTTACATACTTTTCTTATTTATATTTTAATATTTATTTTTTTTATACTTTATACTAAGAAGATAGATCGTGATCACAGATAGATACAGTCTATGCTCAAATTAAAATAAATTATAAGAATTAATTAAATTTATATTTTATATTTTTTGATTGCATGATCTAAATAATCTGTCTATGAAATGGATCGTGATCGTATTAGATATGATCCATGCTCGTTAGTATAGATTATGTTTGAATAGATTAAAGAAACATATATCTCATAAGATTGCATGTGATAATGAAATGATTGTATGAATTAATTATAAACTTAAATATTAAAAGATGAAACTAAAATCCTAGATAATTTTTCTTCCTATATTTAATTAACTCTAAAACCCTAATTATGTATTATTTATTTTTTAAAATTTGCTAAAATCTTAATTAATTTTATTTTATTTACTTATTTATATTTTTATTTTAAAAACTAATTTAATTTTTTTAATTTTAATTAAAATTCAATGCAACTCAGCATTCAATCTTCGAAAAAATCAACATCTGACTTACTACTATTCTAATTAATAGTAAGATCGGATTTAATTTTTATTTGTTATTGTAATGACAAGCATCAAATTTTTGGCATCATTGCCAGGAAGGAATGACAAACTGATAAGATGGTGGAATCAATAGAGACTTTCCAAGAACCATAAGAACAACATATTAGAGAAATTTTTAGCAATAATTCTTTCCCAAGATTTGTTAAATCCCTATTTGGCTCATTATAAGGTAGATGATTTTGATGAAGATGGGTACAATATAGAAATTAATGACCAAATAGATATATCCTATCGTAAAACCATCCCACTTTGGATTGAAAAATTTGAGCCACCACCTAGCCCACCAATAGCTTCCTTGTTGGAACTACCAACTGCTCTAGAGTTGAAGCCACTTTCTAATGCACCCACTGAAACCCTTCCAATGATACCTACCAAGGAAAATCAATTTATGAATGTTCTAAAAGCACATAAAAAAGTTGTAGGATGGGATATTGCTAAAATAAAAAATAATAATTTTATAAATAATTTTTCAATATTCAGCACTATTGACTCAATGATTGATTTTAATGATTCCAAAATATTGAGTATAAATAATACTAATCATATGTTTCAAGAATGTATGTTGGTCTTTTCAAGTGTTCAAATTGAAGAAATTAATCCAAAAAAAGATCTACACAAAAATCACCAAGTCAAGAGCATCATGAAAATTAAATTGATAAAGATCCTTGAAGAAGAATAAAATCATAATTTCATCAAGTTAGAAGAAAATGTGTTGAAAGCCTCAAGATCAACTAGAAAAAAATTCTAATCTTTAAGAGATAATTTCATATTTTTTGGATGTCAAATTTGAAAGAAAATTATGTTTTATCGAAAGGATCAACCCTAAGGACAACCCCTAGGTCATCCCCTTTTGAATTGGGTAGCTTGGCATGCTTTGACTTGTTGTTTTTGTATAGCCTCACAAAAGGGTTAACCCATGGGTCGACTCCTAGTGAAAGAGTCGACCTTTGTTGTATAAAAATAGAAAATAGAAGCTGAATTTTTTAGTGCAGTTCAAGTGCTAACACCTGAGCATAAGGTGTCAATCCCAGATCACAAGTTGTCGACCCCAGATCAAAAAATGTCAAATCCTGTAGAAAAAGTGTTGACCCCAATGTCAGGATAGGCATAACAGCTAGTTTTCTATAGTTTTTTAAATGGCTATTTCTCCACTCTAATGGCTAGTTCAAGGCTTCCAACAGCTAGAACTAATCCTCCAGCTATCATTGGGAATATAAAAGGCTAGAGAAACATTTGAAAAGTAAGATGAAGGAATTTTAAAGTAAAATCATTTTAGATTGAAGAGCTTTTTATTGCATATCAAAAAAAGAGGTAAGAAAGAGAAACTAAACTTTGATTTCAGCGAGCATTCAAGAGTTATCTTCTACAACATCTCAAGCAACCTCTCAACATCATTTGAAGAGAAGTGAAGCTTCAAAAGAGCATATATTCAGCCACTTCTTCGAGCTTAAAAAGAGTTCTAATTTTCTATTTTCTATTTTATGTTGAAACTTATACTTGTATTTTTTTTTTTTATAAGTTTCTTTAGGAGAAAGAAACTTAAGATTTAGGCCAGTCCAAGCCCATAATTGAATATTATATATATTTTGGTTGGTGAGCCTAAAAAACTAACTGAATTGTTAGTAAACTTGAAAAACTAATAGTGAAGGATTGTGGATAGTGAGCTCGATAAAACTAACTGGGTTTGTTTGTGTTTTTGAGTTAAAACAAATGTACTGTAATTTAGGATTGCAGTGAAATTTTCAAGAGAAAAGCTTGGAGAGTGTACATAGGTGCGGAGTTGCATCGAACCATTATAAAATTCTTATGTATTTATATTATATTTTTGCTTTTCTTATCCTTGTTATTTGCTTTACATATTTGTGTTATCTAGTTGATTTTAGTTTTACTACTACATTGCATATCCACCACAAATACTCAAATTTTATTAATTAGAAGCACATATTTACTTAGAGTTTAATTTGGCTAAAATTTTAAAAGAATCCAATTCACCCTTCCTCTTGGATTGCTACCTCTTGATAATAAGTGGTATCAGAGTAGGTGCTCTAATATTAATTGTTGACCTAACCATCAAGAGATAGAGATCTTAGCAATCCAAAATGGAATCTATTTTTAATGATGGACATTTTATAGATAGACCCCAATTATTTGATGGCTCAAATTATACTTATTAGAAATCTAGGATAAAAATATTCATTCAAGGACATGACTATAATTTATGAAAAATTATAATCAATGGCCTACACACATCCGATGCATTGATTCATAATAAAGAAATAATTCAAATGAATGCTAAAGCAATGAATTTACTTTAATGTTCATTAGACAAATATTTTTAATGTAATTTCTTCATGTAATTTAATAAATCAAATATGGAATAAATTAGAAACTTCTTTTGAGGGAGCAAACCAAAGAGAAATATCAAGCTCCCAAGAAGAAAATGAAACTCACCCCAACTCATGCCTCATGGTGCATAAGGATGAAAAGAAAAAGAAAAGGAAGAAATGAAAAAAAAAGAGCATTGGTTAAGGGGGAGCAAAGCAAAAAAGAGAAGAATGAGAAAGAGGTGGAATGTATAGCATGTTGTTGCCTTATAGCTCGAAATGATGAGGTATATCATGAGCATTGCTCTAAATTTACTTTTAATGAATTATATGAAGCCTTCAATAAGTTAATGGATGAATATAAGAAGATAAGGCTACAAAACAAAGAGCTTAAAAAATCCAACTTATCATTGACTGAAGAGAAAAATAAAATTTTGTGTGAAAAAAAAGATCAATTGAAAAATATGGAAAACATGATCGAAGAAAAGGAAGATTTTTAACACAAATTGAAACTCTAACTAAAAAAAAGAAGAATATAGTTAAATCCAAAAAATCCTTAGTTAATGAAAATATTGAGTTGGAAAAGGAATATAAAAATTTAAAATTTATTTTAGAAGAAAATAAAAATCTTCTAAAAGAAAAGAAAGAACTTTTGGAAGAAAATATAAATTTAAGAAGAAAGATTGAGATTTTGAAATTCATAATTAAAAAATTTATCTTTAGCTTTCAAAATCTTCAATCTATGATAAATAATAATTATTAGATATAAACCCCACTTCCATCGAAGTCCAGTTTGATGCTTAGCCTAATGTAACTAGTAATCATGGATGAGCTTCGATCAAAAATTCTTCCTCCAGTGGTCGAACTCCTCCAGCGATCGAACTCCTCCCAGACTCCTCCAGCAGTCCAACCCCTATCGGACTCATGTAGTGGCCGAACTTTTTCCAGACATCTCTTTCAGTCAAACTTCTCCACCAATCAGACTCCTTTTGAACTTCTCCATCAGTCAGACTCCTTCAGGACTTCTCCTTCAGTCGAACTTCTCCACCAATCGGACTCCTTCCGAACTTCTCCATCAGTCAGACACCTTCCAAACTTCTCCTTCAACCAAACTTCTCCGCTAGTTGGACTTCTCTATCAGTCGAACTTCTCCACCAGTCGGACTCCTTCTGAACTTCTCCATCAGTCGAACTCCATCCGATTTTCTCCAGCAGATTACTTCCAAATTTCAAGTAGTATTCCTCTCGGATGATCTTCTCTAGCCATATTCTCTTTAGGAGTTCGAACTCCTCTGGAATTGATATATGTCAAAGCTCTTCACCAACCAATGCCTGCTTCCTCTGGACTTTGACTATTAAATCTCAACGAATGGGCACATCATGACAACGGATACATCTTTCCATATCAAACTCCATGTGGCCTCGAGTGGCCCAGTACCAGATGGTTATGACTATCATTTATCAGTCTGCTATAGGCGACCCCACTATCGGATGATTACGACTATCATTATCAGTCTACTATGAGCGATACCTATCTCCATAATAAATTTTACATGGTTTCGAGTGGCCCACGATCGAATGGTTATGGTTGTCACTATCAGTTTGCTCTAGACTCCATCTATAAAAAGGATCCTCCAGATATATTTTCTCTAAGCTCTCTTCTCCTTCCCAAAACTCTACTGAATTCTTGCTTGAGCACTCCATTTCTGTTGGCTAGAAGAGCTGACTTGATCATCAGAGGATCCTATCGGAGCCACCACCACTGATTCTGGATGGAACTCTATTTTGCAGGCCACTGGCGGTGACCTCTGCTTCCCCAACTCTAGCTCAATTAAACATCAACCAGATTCTGCACTAATAGGATTGGTGCTGGAGGAAGGGCTTTCTATTCCTAAGGTACCCTTATTCTTAAAGGAGTGCTCAGTCGACCCTGTGGATCTTCTTCTTCAATGTTCATCTCCATTCTCTCCCTCAATCTTAAGAAATTCTTCCAAAAAAGGTGACTATCCGGAGATCTACTGCTTCAGTCGTCAGATCTGAGCTAGATCCATTCATTCCTACTCCATCGTCGGTGCTTCAACCTCCTCCTCCACCGACGGTCGTGGTAGATCTGGTGCAGTTTAACCTACTGATGTAGTGGATTCAGAGCCTCATCGAAATGAAGCAGGCCATGCGGCAGCCCCCATTGGTGATTCTACTAGGAAACCCACCATCAGGATGTTAGAAATTGATCTTAAGGAGGAGTGCTTAGGCTAGCATACTCGTCACCCCTGAAAAGGAGAAATAGAGAGCAGAGGATCCTTGTTCGGATCATAATTCTTCTTCAAAAGACACCTTCCCCATGTACAGTCGAAAGCCTTCCAAGATCTGCGATCGAGATGACGTCCTCAATCAGAAACTATGGGAGATGGACCGATAGATTGAGAAACTCCGCCATGTCGCCCTGGCTCACCATGACGATGTCCACACCGATCCCCATTTCTCTCCCCAAATTATGCAAGAGTCCATTCCATCGAACTTCAAGCTTTTCTAATTTGAAAGCTATGGTGGAACCTCTGATCCGGTTAATCACTTGGCAGCCTTCCTGTCCATGATGCTACTCCATGGCGCACCAAACGCCATTTTTTGCCGAGCTTTCCTATCTACCTTAAAGGAAGCAGCGAGAAACTAGTACTCGATGTTGAAGTCAGGTATGATCTTCTTCTTTGACTAGATAAGCCATCATTTTGTGACTCACTACATCAGCAGCCGATGTTCGCATCGAGGTTCAGATTCCCTGATGAATATCAAGCAGAAGGAGGGAGAATCTATGCGGACTTACGTCATCCGATTTAATGCTACTGCATTGGAGGTCCAAAACCTGGACCAGTCTGTTGCAATGGCCACACATAAGGGTGGCCTTTTGAAGAACGATTTGCTATTCTCCCTGGAGAAGAGGTACCCCAGGAATTTTACCGATCTGCTAGCTCGGGCTAAGGGATATGCCCGAGTGGAAGAAGCCTTCAAATTGAAAAATAAGGAAGCCATAGGAGAGCGGCAAGCGGGCGAGTCTAATAAATCCATAGCTGATAGAGGGTCAAATGAAGTTCGGCCATGCTCATGAACTCCCACCAAGCACAAGCGAGCTCGAACTCCTCCTCAAGCTTGTCATCAAAGAAGCCCCGACAGAAAGGTGTGAAGTTCTCCCCCCAGAAGAAGAATTATGATCTCCTCTGAACAAGCACAATTAAAGCAAGTATTGTTTGTATCATCATAATCATGACCACGATACTGAAGAATGCATTTAACTCCAAGACAAGATTGAGGAGCTCATCAGGAGATGCCGGCTGGGTCGATTTCTTAGACGTCGGCCTGAAGCAAGGAAAGATCGGCTAAGGGCACTATCGCAGCCAAAACCACCAAGAAAAGAAGAACAACAAGGAGATTAGCCGCCTCTCGACATCATCAACACTATCTCTTAGGGACTTAGTACTTTGGTGAGCCATCATCTCTTAGCCTTGAAGTCAGGAGAAGCTTGCCCCAAATTGGGAAGGCCCATATGAAATAGAGGAGGTCGTTCAACCCAGAACATATTGCCTGACAGAGCTCAGAGGAACAATGCTCCCACGACTTTGAAACTCAGAAAATCTGAGAATGTGCTATCAGTAATTTTTCTTCAATAAAACTTATCCATTTCAATATTATTCTTTCTTGGTGCAAATAACTATGTGATGATAGGAAAGAAGCAATTAAAAGTAGTCATGTTAGGAACAGGAGGAGAACCTCATCCTAACACGAGCAAGTCGAAAACCTCCAATTATTTAAGATAGGAGAAAAACCTCATCCTAACATGAGCAAACATAAAGGCCTCGTTCATTTTAGATGAAGTGAGGGGAGAGGTCCTGACAATGGCCCTAATGTGCCCTTACAGCCCGTTAGGAATAGGAGAAGAACCTCATCCTAACATAAGCAAAGTCGAAGACCTTGTTGATATAAGATAAGATGGAGGGAGAGGCCGTACCAACGATCCCAACACTTCAATAGGAGATAAGATCTCCTACAACCTCGGCTAGAGATAAGATCTCCATTGAGCTTCAACTTCAATAGGAGATAAGATCTTCTATAACTTCGACTGGAGATAAGATCTTTTTCGAGCTTCAACTTTAACAGGAGATAAGACTCCCATAACCTCAATTGGAGATAAGATCTCTCCAAAGCTTCAACTTCAACAGAAGATAGAATCTCCTTCAACCATAATAGGAGATTAGATCTCCTACAACCTCAACTGGAGATAAGATCTCTCCCAAGCTTTAATTTCAATAGGAGATAAGATCTCCGATAATCTCGATTGGAGATAAGATCTCTCCCGAGCTTCAACTTCAATAGGAGATAAGATCTCTTGCAACCTCGACTGAGGATAAGATCTCCTCCGAGTTTCAACATCAACAAAATATAGAATCTTTTTTATCCTCAACAGGAGATAAGATCTTCTACAACCTCGGCTAAAGATAAGATCTCCCCTGAGCTTCAACATTAAAAGGAGATAAGATCTCCTACAACCTCGGCTGGAGATAAGATCTCCCTCGAGCTTCAACTTCAATAGAAAGATAGAATCTCCTTTAACCTCAATAGGAGATAAGATCTCTTACAACCTCGGCTGGAGAAAAGATCTTCTCCGAGCTTCAACTTTAACAGGAGATAAGATCTCCTACAACCTCGACTGGAGATAAGATCTCCCCCGAGCTTCAATGTCAACCAAAGATAGAATCTTCTTCAACCTTAATAGGAGATAAGATCTCCTACAACGTCGACTGGAGATAAGATCTTCTCCAAGCTTCAACTTCAATAGAAGATAAGTGCTCTTATAAACATCGACTAGAGATAAGATCTTCCTCGAGCTTCAACTTCAATAGAAGATAAGATCTCTTACAACCTCGACTGAAGATAAGATCTCTTCTGAGCTTCAACTTCAATCAGAGATAAATATCCTACAACCTCGGCTGGAGATAAGATCTCCCCCAAACTTCAATAGAAGATAGAATCTCCTTCAACCTCAACAAGAGATAAGATCTCCTACAACCTCAGCTAAGATAAGATCTCCCCCGAGCTTCAACTTTAATAGAAGATAAGATCTTCTTAAACCTCGGCTGGAGATAAGATCTCCTCCGAGCTTCAACTTCAAAAGAAGATAAGATCTCTCTCAACCTCCACAGGAGACAAGATCTCTTTTGAGCTTCAACTTTAATTAAAGATAAGATCTCCCTCGGGCTTCGACCTTGGCTGGAGATAAGATCTCCTCCAAGCTTCAACTTCAAAAGAAGATAGGATCTCTTTCAACCTTGATGGAAGATAAGATCTTTTTCTAGCTTCAACTTCAACCGAAGATAAGATCTCCCCCAAGCTTCAACCTCAATGGGTGCAGAATTTGAAAAGTAACTTCGACGGTCATCTTTTTTGTACTCCCTTCCTTCAAATTTTGAACTCAGGAGTGGGGGAACTATTGTTGGGGATAAACCCCAATTCCATCGAAGTTCAGTTTGATGTTTAGCCTAATATAACTAGTAATCACGAAAGAGCTTCGATCGAGAATTCTTCCTTCAATGGTCAAACTCCTCTAGTGGTCGAACCCCTTCCGAACTCCTTCAGTAGACGAACTTCTTTCGAACTCCTCCAGTGGTCGAACTCCTCCAGCGGTCGAACCACTTTCAGACTCCTTCAACAGTCAAACTCTTCCAACGATCGAATCCCTCCTAGACTCCTGCAGTGGCCGAACTCCTTCCGGACTTCTTCTTTAACTGAACTTCTCCACTAGTCGGACTTCTTTCGAACTTCTCCGTCAATTGGACTCCTTCAGAACTTTTTCTTCAGCCAAACTTCTCCATCAGTCAAACTTCTTTCAATCTTCTCCATCAGTCAGACTCCTTTCGGACTTCTCCTTCAGTCAAACTTCTCCACCAGTCGGACTCCTTCTGGACTTCTCCATCAGTCAAACTTCTCCACTAGCCGAACTCCTTCTAGACTTCTCCATCAGTCAAACTCCATCCAAATTCCTTTAGTGGATTACTTTCAGATTTCAAGTAGTATTCCTCCCGGATGATCTCCTTCAGCCATATTTCTTTTAGGAGTTCGAACTCCTTTGGAATTGATATATGTCAAAGCTCTTTACCAACCAACACCTGCTTCCTTTGGACTTTGACTATTAAATCTCAACGAACGGGCACATCATGATAATGGACACCTCTCTCCGTAATAAATTCCATGTGGCCTCAAGCGGTCCACTAATGGATGGTTACGACTGTCATTTATCAGTCTGCTATAGATGACCCTACTATCGAATGGTTATGACTATCATTATCAGTCTACTATGGGCAATGCCTCTCTCTATAATAAATTTTACATGGCCCCAAGTGGCCCACGATCGAACGGTTATGATTGTCACTATCAGTCTGCTCCAAACTTCATCTAGAAAAGAAATCCTCTAGATACATTTTTTCTAAGCTCTTTTCTCCTTCCCAAAACTTTGCTGAATTCTTATCTGAGCACTCCATTTCTGTTGGTCAGAAGAGCTGACTTGACCATCGAATGGTCCTATCGGAGCCGCCACCACCGACTCCGGATAGGACTTTATTTTGTAGGTCACCAACGGTGACCTCTTCTTTCCCAACTCCAGCTCGATCCGACGTCAACCAAATTCTACACCAATAATAATAATAAGACTATTTTCAATAAAATAGAAACTAGCTTAAATTCTTCAAGAAAATAGGAACATACTAAAAATTTGATTACTAAAGCCTCACTAAGAAATGATTCAATAGTGTGCTTTAAATGTAATCATGTTGGCCATAAAATTTTAGAGTACAACCTTTAAAGAATTGGTCATATTTTAATTAAATAAAATTGGGTTCCAAAAGGAACCTCGAGCACTAACTCCTATGGACCCAAGATGGATTGGATACTAAAAATTATGAAGTAATTTTGCAGGTATGCCAAGGATCTAATAAGCTTAAAAGAGAATAATTTTCTTGCTTGGATTCCTTGGAAGTAAAAGAAGATGGGTGATTATTGTTAGTATAATCTAAACTTTCTTCACATTATACTATCAATATTTGTTAAAGTTATTTTGATTGATTTTATTATTTCTAAAGATCTATCAATATGGTTTTATATCCTTGCTTGAGATACTTTTCAATGTTCTCATATATTGGTATGATTGATTAATTTTGATGTATACTATGATTTGAATGCTTTGATTTTTAAAGGTTAATATGTGCTCCTTTATATATCATGTTATGAATAAAATGAAAGTATTTTGAAATTCAACATAATATTTAAGCTTCTCCACATCAATTTTGCTATTAGAAAACTTAAATTAAAAGAAGTTTAATTATCTATAAAACCATTTGATTGTAAAATATTTAAGTGAAACTGATTTTTGGCATTCCCCCATAAGATGCTTAAATAATAAAAATTTCTAAAACATTGCATGATCTAAGTACTTGAAGATAAAAATATCTATTCATAAAACTCAAGTGCTTGATGTTGCATTGCATCTTAATTTTATCTTAAGGATTCAAAACTTTCCTAACTAAAATAAAAAATATAGAGCCTACATCTAGATTCTTTTTCTCTTGATACTCTTGATAATCTTACTCCAATTGACTAAATTTTTTTATTCTAAAATTTGGTTTGAATATTATCTTTAATTTCTAACTTGTTTGCATATTAATTTCTATCTAGATTGATCAAATTTTCTTGAATTGAAACTCCTTGAACTATTAATCTAATCCTTTAAAAAAAAAAATGAGTATGTTCGATGATGTTATTTATTTGATTTTTATGCTTATTTAATTGATTCAATATGTACTCATTTTATGAAACTAAAGAAAAGATATTAATGATTAATTAAATTAAAAAAATGATCACTAAAAATTAAAAAGATTAAATTTTTTGGCATAAAAAAATTAAAATATTAAAGATAAACTATTTTTAAAACTTAGAAATTATTTAATATTTTTAGAAAAAAGGATAAAATGATTTGTTTTAGGATAACTAAAAATCCCTTAACTTGAATGATTTGCTAATAGCAATTCAAATTGATTTTTCTTCAATCTTTAAGTGGTATCAAATTTTTAAGAAAATCTTCAATTGGCCCAAATTTTAGTTTTATTAATATCATGAAAACTTCTGAGCAAATTATCTTTAATTCAAAATTATTGTTTGATCTAAATTTTAGTTTAATTAGTATCATAATTTGTATCAAAATGTCTATTTCTATCTTGAATTTCATCGCATAGCTTATATGATATGATTTGAGATAAAATCAAGAATTTCATATCTTTTCTAAACTTGATTAATACTATTTAAAAAATATATATATATTTTTTAAAAAAAATTATGATATATCCAAATTCTTAATTTTGAAAGGATCTATATATCTCAAATTTATAAAGTTTAGAGAAACAAACAAAAAACTTCTTTTAAATGGTTCAAATAAATAATTTTTGAAAAACTTATCACTATTATTATTATATTTTGTATCAAATAGTCTATTTTTTTCTTGAATTCTATTGCATTATCTTTTGGCAAAAGAAAAGTATGCTATGTCTCAAATTTAAATTTTCATGGTCACATTCTTGCTATTATATTATTTGAGATAAATTCTTGTGTTATGTTTTTAAATTATCTACCTTAGTATTAAAAGAAGAGAAGTATTTTCAAGATTATGTTATTCAAACATTTTAAAGTTTAGAGTTTTTTTAATTAAAATTGATATGTATGTTTTCATCTATATTTTTGAGAAATGAAAGAACTCTTGATCTGAATTTGAAAGTAAAATCCATAATATATTATTTATTAAAAAATATAAAATATTAAAAAAAATATAATCTTTTAATTAAAAATATACTTAAGTTTAAAAATATAAATTTAAAAATTAAATAATCTAAATTTTTAAATTTGGCATCAGTTAAGTTTATATTAAATATTTTTAATTTAAAAGATAGGGAGAAAAAGTAAAATTTTTACTCTTAAAAGGCTACTTGATTAAAAATATCTTGACATAAAAAAAAAATTTATTTAAGTTGAATTGATTACTAAATTAGTATTAATTAAAGTTTAATATGTTATCAAATTAAAGATGCTTAACTTGAAAGAAAAAAGGAAGAGTAACAAAAATTATAAAGCTTAAGTATGCAAATTTTAGAAAAAAAAAAGAGGAGATAATGCTAAAGAATGAATATGTATATTTTAATTTAATAATCTAAATTTAAAATATGTTTATTTTAAAATAAAGAAGGGGAGAAAGTTAAAAATAAATTAATCCAGCTATTAAAATGAAAAGCAAGAAAAGAGATATTTTTTAATTTGATTTGATTGAAAATATTAATAAATTTATGATCTTAAATTCTCAATCAGTTATCTTATTTTGAGCTTTATTATATTGATTTTAAAATTTCAATCAAATGCCTTATAGACTTCTCAATTTATGCTTTCATATATTTATTCAGTTTAATTTATTTAATTTAAAGTACTATTGATTTAAAATAGTTTTAGATAAATAACTTATTCTTAATAATTAAAAATTGCTTAAAGTGGTATCATTAATATGCTGATTTCATATTTTGATTTGCATAATTATCCTTAAATATTCATTAGAGTTAAATTAAATTAAAATTATATTCTTACTCCAAGAAATAAATTTTTAAACTTTATTTTAAAGCTTATTTAAAAATTTAAATTTGATACTAAATTTTTGATATGCATTATAAAATTTTTATGAATTATTTATATTAAAATAATTTTTACTTAAAGCAATAAATTTGAAAATATGACTAGTATTCGCTTTGATACTATTTATTTTACTTTTTTTTATATATCTTTGATACATATGTTTTTCAAACTTAATTGACTAAAATTTTTTAACAAAAAAAAATTAAATATTAAAGTGCATATGATGCTTGATTTTATGGTCAAATCTTTTTAAAAGCTCCATCCATCTTAAAGCTTAAAAGTACATATTTAAAAATTTGATTAAAATATTATGTTCATTCAAAAAGGGGGAGAGCCTTTAATATTTGACTTCAAGCTAATTTTTGAAAAGAAAAAAATATTTCTTCAAACTAGAGAGGATTAATTTAAATTAATCTTCTCAATTGGATACATCTCTAAATTGATACACTTCTTATATCTTATTGATTTTGATAATAATTTTTTATCCTTCCCATGAGTATTTTATTATTGTCAAAAGAGGAAGAGGTATATTGAGTATATGCTTAAAGAATTAATGGTTAACAAACTCAATGAATTTCATGAAGTGCAACCTTAATACTCATTGATATAAATTATATGAAATATTATTTGGTTGTTGCCCAGCTATGCAACCCAAGAGGAGGGGGGGGGTTGAATTGAGTTTTTAAAATTTTAATGCTAATCTAAAGTTATCAAGATTGACTGATGATATACAAGTAGCGTGTGTGAAGTAATTTAGGTTAGATAAATATATAAAAGATTAGAAAGCAAGAATTTAATAAACTAAGAAAAGAAAGACAGCAAGCACACCATAAATAATAAAGATTTATAGTGGTTCGGTGCTTTTCTTGTACCTACATTCACTCTCCAAACTCCTACTTGGGAATTCAAAACCACTAAATATATTCAACCAGAATACAATATCTGTACCTCCAACCCTAGCTATCCGAAGCTAGCACACTTATTTTTCGGATACAAGCCAATCCTACACACTCCAATTTAAGGCTCGAATCAATCTTTCCCAAGTTTTGGAACTCCTAAAACTTAAATCAGAATAATAAAGCAGAGTATAAGTGTTAATAATAATCAAATACAAGTTTAACTACCTTAATGAGCAAATAAAATCTTAAGAACACTTTTCACAATAATGGAGGAAGCTTTTCTAATCTCCCTCAAGGTTGTTGAAGACTTGAATAAGCTCTTGAGAGGTTGGTGAACTTGAAATGAAAGCTTCTTTACTTGAAGATGACTTTTACGTAGGGCTAAATTAAATAACAAAATTCTTATGTTTTTGTCCTTTTTATAGCCTTTTAAATCTTCAATGTATGGAGGAGAGAATCCTGTGAAAGATTTGTAGCCATTGGAGATCTTATGGAAAGTATTAAAAGCTGCCAAATTGGGATAAAACTAGTCATTGCAGAAGATTTTCATCACAGAGGTCGACTAATGGGTCGACCTCTAGCATAGGGGTCGACCTCAAGGTTGACCTCTAAGATATGCTAGAGGTTGACCTCGAGGTGGACCTCTAAGATAGAATTTAGAAAATTAGCTAATCTATATTTTTTTCCTTCGAAATGGTAGAGGTCGACCCTAGGGTCGATCTTTGGCACAGAGACAGCATGCCAAACAGCCAGTTTCAGCAGGGGATGACCGAGGGGTCGATCCTTTTGCTTCAAACATGATTTTCTCCCAAAATATGTATCAAAAACTTATGAGACTTCCTCCAAAAAATCAAAAGTTTTCTATAGTTGCTCTTGAGGCTTTCAAATCAAAACTTGATAAATTTATAATTTTGCTTCTGAAATATGAAAAATCTTTTTCCAAGCCAAATTCATTAGTAATCCCCTGAAATGCTTTATAATCATCAAAATCAATTCTTGAAGCAACAATCTCTTCCTTTTTGAAGATGATAAAATATTTGAGCATAAGCAAAAAATAAAGCATGTGGAGTCAACATCACTTACTAGAATATCATATTCATCTATTTGATAAATACTGCATAAAGAGAAGTTTGAAGATTACTTCTGGTTAGATATTCAAATTATTTACAAAAATGTTTGACTTACTTATTTTTTTGATCAATTTTATTTTGTCAAATTTACTTCAATTTTGCTTATAGCCCAATTTTATTTACTCTACTACTCCTTTAGACATCATCAAGTAAGATCTTAAGAAATTTTAAAATTCAAAAGAAAAAAATCTCCTCCTTAATTTATTCCACATATTTTTCTATTAAAATAATAGTTTATAACAAAACTTTCAATATGCTTATATACAACACAATATTTTCAGCATATCATAATAAAATTTTAGCCAATTCATTGAGGTTACATTTCACATAACTCAAATGATATCATCATATTTATATACACATATTTATATTCAAATGATTATCATTCCACACACAATAAATCATAATTTCAAGTCATCAAAATATATAAGTGCTAAAGATATCAAAAAGCATTCATGAGAGTTAGGCCATCAAAACATACAAAATTCATGGATACAACTATCCATGACCCAAGTAGCCAATAGTACCAATGCCATAAGTTAGATCCAAAAAAATATAACCAACCATGACTTGATCAACAACTCATAGAAACAACTAAGAGATACTAGATTATAACCTAATATAAAGATGACTAAACTAGATCTAGTAGAGATCATGGTTGGATGCATCTAAATTAGATGAGAAATCAGAGATATGATAGAGTTTGTCAAATGATTGATGTATCAAATTCAAAAAATTAAATCAAAAATTTTAAAAATTAAATCAAATCCAATGAATTAGCTTTCCTTTAAAAGCTTATCATTTGAAATTTTTTCTTTACAAAAAATTAGCTTAAACTCAAATATCAAAGGCTCTCCCCCTTTTTGAATGAATATGATTCTTTGAATAGATTTTCAAGTATGTACATTTAAGCTTTAAGAGGATTAGAGCTTTTAAATGATTTGAATAGTAGAATCAAGTACAACATTTAATTCATTATTCATTCTTTTTTTAAAAATAAATTTTGGTCAATTAAGCTCAAAAAGATATATATCAAAAATGTATTGAGCAAAACAAAGATAGTATCAGAGCAAAAATGATTTTACAAAGATTTCTAAAGGCACATTAAAAATTTTGTATTATATTCATATTTTTAAATGAGTTTCAAAATTAAAAATTTGTATCAAAATTAATTTATTTGGAGTGATAATATATTTCAAATTAGTTTTAACTCCAATTAGTTATCAAAAATGATCTAGCAAACAAATCAATTGAATTCAAACTGAATAATCACATGAAGCCTTAAGTTAAAAGGATCATAAAATAATCAAAGTTCATTTTCCTTAACTCAAATTAATTAGAATATTTAGTTAAGGCTAACTAGATAATATTTAATAAACAAACATTTTTTTCTTATTTTTTAAAAGTAAATACCAAAAAATTCATCACATAATATTTTCTCCCCCTCTTTTTCATAATTATTGTTGGATAAATTTACCTTTTAGCTTTTCTTCCCCATTTTGAAAGAATACAATAAATTTAGAATGAATATATTTTCTCTTTTTTTAAAAAAATTTATTTATGAATAATATGGATTAAAAACACATCTTCCCCATTTTGAATAAAATAAATGCATTAAACAAAATTATTTTGAACTTCAAAGATTCAAGAAAGATGGAACGTACATTTCAAAGATTAAAGATTTTAAATAGATCATTCAAAGCAAATTATAAGATATATTCAATTTTTCAAAAATCATCTCTTCTTTTCTTTTATTATTATTATATATATTTTAAGATTAATAAAATATAAAATAAATGGTAAGCTGTCTGATATCAATTGATTAAAAACTAAACTCTTTGAATATTTGGTTTCAAAGATAAATGATAGCTTGTTTGAAATATTTTGCTTGACATCAATATCAAAAGACTTAAAAAGAGTATTTTTCTTAAATTTATTTTTCAAAATTAATCAATCTGAACAAGGTATGAATATTCATCAATAATCCTCTTTTAAGATCAAAAATAATTTCTTGCTACTAATTAATTTTCAAAAAAATAAATAGTATGATCAAAATGTTTAAAATATAAATAGTTACTTAAAATAAATTAAATGATCAAAATCATTAGAATGCTTAAATAAATTCATGAGACAAATAAAGTATAATATTTATTCATGAATTTTTTTATTAATTTTAAAAATAATTTTTCTTCTTATAGTTAAGAAAAAGACAAGAAGGATGGATATTTAAGCAAAAGGATCTAGAATTCTCAATTCTTTTTTAATTTCATAAAATTTATCTTCAATCAAGGCCTTAGTAAAAATATTAGCCAATTATTTTTTAGTACAAACATAATCAAGAATTATGTCATTATTTTGAACATTCTTTCTTATGAAATGATGTCTTATTTCAATATATTTTTGACCTAGAATGTTAGATTGAATTCTTAGATAGATTTATGGTACTAGTATTATCACATCTTTTGAGAGTTTTGTTTAGTTTGATGCCAAAGTTCTTTAGTTATTGCTTGATCCATAAGATTTATGCACAGCAACTTTCGACTGTAATGTATCCAGCCTCGACCATAGACAATGCTATCAAATTTTGTTACTTGCTAAACCAAGATATTAAGTTAACTCATAGAAATTGATAAGTTTCACTAGTATTTCTTTATGTCTAATCTACCTCCAACAAAGTCTGCATCTGAATATCCAATTAAATCGATTGATGAATTCTTAGAATACCATAAACCTATGGATTAAGTTCATTTTAAATATTTAAATATTCTTTTTATAGTATTCAAATGTAATTCTTTTGGATTAGATTGAAATCATGCACATAAATAAATAGTAAATATGATATCTGGTCTACTAGCAGTTAAATACAATAACGAACCTATCATGCCTCTATATACCTTTGTATCCACATTTTTACCTCGTTCATCCTTGTCAAGATTACATGATGGACTCATAGGGGTACCAATAGCTTTAGAGCTCTCCATCTCAAATCTTTTAAGTAGCTCTCTTGTATATTTATTTTGGGGGATGGAGATTTCTTCCTTTGTTTGTTTGATTTGATGTCCGAGGAAGTACGTTAATTCACCCATCATGCTCATCTCGAACTCTCCTGCATGAGCTTAGCAAAATCTTGACATAAAGTTTCATTAGTAGATCCAAATATAATATCATCAACATATATTTGTATTACTAAGATGTCATCATGATCTCTTTTAATGAAAAAGATTGTATCTACATTTTCTCTTGAAAATCCATTATTAAGCAAGAATTTACTCAATCTTTCATACCAAGCCCTAGGTGCTTGTTTTAAACCATATAATGCTTTGTTTAATTTGAAAACATGATTTGGATAAGCATGATTTTCAAAACTGAGAGGTTATTCTACATAAACTTCTTCGATAATATATCCATTTAGAAAAGCACTTTTAATATTCATTTGAAATAACTTGAAATTCATAAAGCATGTATAAATGAGTAAAAGTCTAATTGCTTCTAGTCTAGCAATAGGTGCAAAGGTCTCATCAAAATTAATTTTCTCTTCTTGATTATAATACATTGCAACTAATCTTACTTTATTCCTAATTATATTTCCATTTTTATCCAATTTATTTCTATATACCCATTTTGTCCCAATTATTGGATGATTTTTAGGTCTTAATACTAAGGTCCATATATTATTTTTTTCAAATTGATTAAGTTTCTCTTGCATTGCATTTATCTAATTATAATCTTTTTCGACTTCATCTATGGTTTTAGATTCAAAATGAAAAACAAAAGCAAAATGATTATATGCATCTCTAAGAGAAGAGCGAGTTCTTATTCCATGTGTAGGATCACCAATAATTAATTCTTTGGGATGATTGTGAACATACATCCATTCTTTTGGAAGATCATTTATATCTTGAGGTTGTTCTCATAGTCCTTCACTTTCATTTTCTTGCTTGTCTTCATGATCCTCTTCATTTTGAATTATTGAAGCCTTTAGAATGATCTCCTTCATCCCTTCTTTAAGGAGATCTGCATCATCAATACCCTTACTCTTTCTTGATGGAAGATCATTAGTCTTATCAAAGACAACATGTATTGACTCCTCAATGACTAATGTTCTTTTGTTAAAAACTCTAAAAGCTTTACTAGAGGAGAAATAACCAAGAAAAATAGCTTCATCAGATTTTGCATCAAATTTACTTAGTTTTTCTTTACCATTGTTCAAAACAAAATATCGACAACCAAAAACATGAAAATATACAATATTAGGTTTTCTTCCTTTCCAAAGCTCATAAGGTATTTTCTTTAAAATTGGTCTGATTATGGCATGGTTTGAGATGTAAAATATCATATTAATTACTTCCATCCAAAAGTATCTTGGGAGGTTGCTTTCACATAGCATGGTATGGATGATTTCTTCTAGAGTCCTATTTTTTCTTTCTATCACCCCATTTTGTTGAGGTATCCTAGGTGCTGAAAAATTATGGTTTATTTCTTTTTCATCACAAATTTTTTTAAAATCTTGATTTTCAAGTTTAGTTCCATGATCAATTTGAATACTTTGAATTAAAAATCTTTTTTCATTTGTAATTTTTGGGTAAAACTTAAAGAAAACATGAAAAGTTTCATCTTTGTGTGCCAAAAAAAATCCATGTAAAACATGAGTAGTCATCGATAATTACAAAACCATAACATTTTTCACCTAAGCTTATTGTTCTTGTAGGACCAAACAAATCCATGTGCAATAGTTCCATTGGTCTAGAAGTTAAAATAATGTTATTAGATTTGAATAAAACTCTAGTTTGTTTACTTAGTTGGCATGCATCATAAATTTTATCTTTTTCAAAGTTCAATTTTAGTTAATCGATAACTAATTCATTTTTGATAAGCTTTGAAAGTGAATGCATACTAATGTGTGCAAGCCTACGGTGTCAAAGCCAACTAGTCTCATTAATTTTGGCATTCATAGCTACTAGACATTGCATGTTTATTATAGAAAGATCATTCAAATCTACCATATAAACATTACCATGTCTGTGTCCAACAAACTTAATGCCATCATCATTGGGACTAGTTACAATGCATAATGAAGATTCAAAAATAACTTTGTAATCCTTATCATAAAGTTGACTAATGCTTAAGAGATTGTGTTTCAAACTATCTACTAATAAAACATTTTCAATATACTTGGAGAGAGTGATACTAATGTTACTTATACCGATAATCTTTTTTTTGCCATTGTCTCTAAAGGTGACCATTCCTCCACTTTTAGCATCAAGCATGATGAATTGGGACTCATCACCGATCATGTGTCTTGAGTATTCACTATGAAAATATCATTTTTGATTTTCTCCTTTGGATGCAAGACACACCTCATTTTCATGTGCCATCAGGCATAGGTTGGCTTATTTATGAGCTTCTTCCTCTTCGAAGCTTGAGTCATCATTGTCACTTCATATTGCCACCATAGCCTTTTTCTTGTATTTCTTGAAAACCTTTTTAAATTAAGGATATTCGGACCTAAAGTATCCTAGCTTCTTACATTCATAGCAAATAAGGGGCCGCTCCCTATCCTTTTCCTTGCTATACTCCCCTTTGGTAGGTAGCCTCTTCCTCATCTCTTATTTTCTCTTCAAACATCTCTTGAACTTTCTTGTGATGAGGATTATTTCTTCATCTTGTTCTTCATCTTCCATTTCATCAGTTTTCTCATCTTGTTGAGTGGTGGATTTACGGGCTATTATCTTCTTTTTTTTGACATCTTCTTCTTGATGTTGTTTCATGCTTAGCTCATGCATCATTAGTAATCCTAGAAGCTCCTCCAAGAATAAAATATTCAGATCTTTGGCTTCTTAGATTACAGCCACTTTGGCCTCCCATGTCCTTGGCAAAGATCTAAGAATCTTTCTTACAAGATCATTGTTAGAATAAGACTTGCCAAGACTTTTAAGACCATTTATAATGTCTATAAATCTTGTAAACATTTCAGTTATTGACTCATCATGTTCCATTTTGAAAAGTTCATATTTATGCACAAGCATGTTAATTTTTGACTTCTTAACTTGTTTAGTACCTTCATGAGTTACTTTTAACCTATCCCATATTTTCTTAGCTGACATGCATGTTGAAATGCGATTAAATTCATTAGCATCTAAAGCATAATATAAAATATTCATGGCTCTTGCATTGAGTTGAGCCATTTTCTTATCAACCTCATCCTATTCCTTTTTAGCTTTGGTTAATTCCACACCATCAATTATCTTAGTGGGTCCGTATGGTCCATTAACTATGATACTCCACATATCATAGTCATGTGCTTGTATGAATATTTTTATTCGAGCTTTTCAATAGGTACAGTTTGATCCATTGAAAAGTGGAGGTCGATTTGTAGACTACCCCTTGGCTAGAGAAATACTAACTTAAGTTACCATAGATCTTAAGCTCTTTGATGGTTAAATCAAAGCAGGGCTAGAGCGTCGGACTCTGATACCACTTGTTGCCCAGCTATGCAACCCATGAGTTGGGGGTGAATTGGGTTTTTAAACTTTTAATGCTAATTGAAAGTTATCAAGGTTGAATGATCATATGAAAGTAGTGTATGTGAAGTAATTTAGGTTAGATAAATATATAAAAGATTAGAAAGCAAGAATTTAATAAACTAGGAAAAGAAAGATAGCAAGCACACCATAAATAATAAAGATTTATTATGGTTCAGTACTTTTCATGCGTCTAAATCTACTACCCAAGCTCCAACTTGGGAATTCAAAACCACTAAACGTATTCTACTAGAATACAACGTTGGTACCTCCAACCCTAGCTATCTCAAGCTAGCACACTTATTTCTTGGGTATAAGCCAACCCTACACCCTCCGATTTAAGGCTTGAATCAACCTTTTTCAAGTTTTGAAACTCCCAAAACTTAAATCAAAATAGTAAAGCAGAGTATAAGTATTAATGACAATCAAATACAAGTTTAGCTATCTTAATAAGCAAATAAAACCTTAAGAATGCTTTTCATAATAATGGAGGAAGCTTTTCTAATTTTTCTCAAGATTGTTGAAGACTTGAATGAGCTCTTGAGAGGTTGGTGAACTTGAAACAAAAGCTTCTTTGCTTGAAGATGACTTTTGCTTAGGACTGAATTGAATAACAAAATCTCTTATATTTTTTCCTTTTTTATAGCCTTTTAAATCATCAATGGATGGAGGAGAGAATCCTGGATAAGATTTGTAGACATTGGAGATCTTAAGAAAAGCATTAAAAGTTGCCAAAATGGGATAAAACTAATCATTGTAAAAGATTTTCATCACAGGGGTCGACTCATGGGTCGAGGTCTGGCATAGGGGTCGAGGTTGACCTCTAGGTCGACTTTTGAGATAGAATCCAGAAATTTACTTGTTCTATATTTTTGACCTTTGAAACAGTAGAGGTCGACCTTGGGGTCGACCCTTGGCACAAAGACAGCATACCAAATAGCCTATTTCAACAGGGGAGAACTTAGGGGTTGACCCTTTTGCTTCAAACTTGATTTTCTCCCAAAATATGCATCAAAAACTTATGGGACTACCTCCAAAAGATCAAAAATCTTCAATACTTACTCTTGAGGCTCTCAGATCAAAACTTGATAAAATTATGATTTTGCTTCTGAAATATAGAAAATCTTTTTTTTAATCCAAATTCATTAGTAATCCCCTGAAATGCTTTGTAATAATCAAAATCAATTTTTAGAGCAACATTGGTGCCTTTATAAAGTGTGCATTTATATTTGTGTACATTCTCACTTCATATTTTATACTAGCCAATTAGTTGAAACACTTTAATTTTATTTTTATGCATGTACTTAAAGTTTTATCATCATAAAAAAGGAGAAGATTGTTGATCCATTGATTAATTTTGATGATTCTAAAATATTGAGTATAAATGATACTAATCATATATTTCAAGAATGTATGTAGATCTTTTTAGATGTTCAAATTAAAATAATTAATCTAAGAAAAGATCTATGCAAAGATCACCAAGAGCTTCAAGAAAATTGAATTGATATAGACACTTGAAGAAGAAAAAAATTATAATTTCATCAAGTTAGAAGAAAATATATTTTAAAAGGCTCAAAGCAATAAGAAAAAAAATTGATCTTTTGGAGGTAATTTCATATTTTTTGGATGTCAAATTTGAAAGAAAATCAAGTTTTACCAAAAGAATCAATCCTAGGGATGACCCCTAGGTCATCTCCATTTGAAATGGGCAGCTTGCACGCTTTGGCATGTTATTTTTGTATGGCCTCAAAAAAGGGTCGATCATGGGTTGACCCCTAGTGAATGGATCGACCTCTATTATATAAAAATAAAAAATAGAAGCTAAATTTTTGAGTGCAATCTAAGTGTTGACACTTGAGCACAAGGTGTCGGCCTCGGATCATAAGATGTTGACCCCAGATCAAAAAGTATCAACCCCTATAGAAAAAGTGTCATCCTAATATCGGGACAAGCATAACAGCTAGTTTTTTTACAACTTTTCAAATGGCCTTTTCTCCACTCTAATGGCTAGTTCAAGGCTTCCAACAGCTAGAACTAATTCTCCAACCATCAACAAGAATATAAATGGCTAGAGAAACATTTGGAAAGTAAGATGAAGGAATTTTAAAGTAAAATCATTTTGGATTGAAGAGGTTTTCATTGCATATCAAAAAGAGAGAAAAATGAGAGAACTAAGCTTTGATTTTAGAGGGCATTCAAGAGTTATCTTCCATAATATCTTAAGCAACCTCTCAGCATCATTTGACGAGAAGTGAAGCTTCAAAAGAGCACATATTTAGCCACTTCTTCGAGCTTAAAACGAGTTCTAATTTTTTATTTTCTATTTTGTGCTAAAACTTATACTTGTATTTTTATTTCTTTACAAGTTTCTTTGAAAAAAAAAACTTGGGGTTTAGGCCGGTCTAATCCTATAATTGGACATTGTATAAATTTTGATTGGTGAGCCTGAAAAATCAATTGGGTTGTTAGTAAACTCAAAAAATAATAGTGTAGGATTGTGGTTGATGAGCCTAGCAAAACTAACTGGATTTATTTATGATCTTGAGTTAAAACAAATGCACTATAATCTAGGGATTATAGTGAAATTCTCAAGAGGATAGCTTGGGGAGTGGACATAGGTGCAGGATTGCACCGAACAACTATAAAATTCTTATGTGTTTGAATTGTATTTTTGCCTTCCTTATCCTCCTTACTTGCTTTACATATTTGTGTTATCTTGTTGATTTTAATTTCACTACTGCATTGCATATCCACCACAAACACTCAAATTCTATTAATTAAAAGCACATATTTACTTAGAGTTTAATTTGGCTAAAATTTTTAAAAAACCCAATTCATCGCTCCTCTTGGGTTGCTACCTCTGGGCAACAAGCACTATTTTCGAGGATAGCTCCAAAATTTATCTACTATATTAAAATAATGTATGGAGGCAGATTTAAAATTACTTTGGAAAAAGTGCAATGATTTAGATCTAGAAGAGTTGATGCAAAGACATATCATTTCCAAGAAAGAAATTGGTAGATCAATCTATAGTTAAAGAAATTCCTAAACCACCAGCACCCTTGATTTTGGTCCAACAAATACAATCTCTTTCTGACCATCATAAAAGTAATGCTAATTTTAAATTTTGTTATAGCATGCTTGGTTTAAATACTTTATTAATTCTGGCTAAATTTAAACATCAAAAAGCATTCGATGAATGTTTTTCTACCATGATAATAAGGCCTCCTGATTGGCCCTATCCTTTTAGAAACCTGAAGGATGTACAAAAATTAATTATACCAAAAACTCTTTCATAGGGTCCAACTGAAGATGTTAAACTTAGCACTTTCTAGGAGGCAACTCTATTTTTACTTTTGTATTTTATTTTAATTTTTAGTTTACCTTTCTTTCTGATAAAGTTAGGGAGAGAATTACAGTCCCATGCTAGACAAAGAATAAAGAAAACCACAGGCCAAGTCGAGAATGTATTAAGTTAGGTGAACTCTTTCCTTTTATATTCTTATATCACACTTTATTTCTTTCCTCCATTGAGGACAATAAAAATTAAGTTGGGGGAGAAGGATAAATAAAAATAATTAAGTCCTCAAGTATGGTAATAATTAGTCTTATATACATGATTTTGTGCTGATTTAAAATTTTTCATGTATTTTAATTGATGATTGAGTAATGGTTTAAAGAATTTTTGAAATAATAAGGACCAAATTATTAAGAAAAGCTAATAAATGATTAGATTTAGAATAGAACAAACTTTTGAGTGATTCTAAAACTTTCTTCCAACCTATACTTAATAAAGAATCTACTTTGTACGAGTATGAGTAAAAAAATATATAAAAAAATTTTAAAAATAAAATGCAAGTTCTATATATTGGTAACCCACCGAGTAACCAAATCTTGTTGCTTAACTAAGCAATGTTATTCACATCAAAAAGTGAGCAACATAAAGAAGCTTGTTATACAATTAGTTTTAATCTATATTTTATTTGACTTCAATCAGTAAGCTTGAGGGGTGTTCTACACCTAATATCCTAAAGCCAACTGATTTGGGAGTCATCGATCTAAAGCTCGCTATAAGAGATAGATAGAAAGCTTAAGGGGTTAAAACATTGCATTGGCTTTAAAAAAATATAAAAATAAAAATAAGAAAACTCTAGCCCATACTAAAGATAGGGGATTTAAAGAGTAAAAGTAGAAAGTTGGTAAAATAAAAGCTCTAAATTTTTATGTTCTTCATTTAACTACTTTATGGGATAAAATTAATAATCTAATGACATATTTCATAAATCTCTAACCAAGTATCAATTGACTTTATGATAACCAGAAGAAACTTTTATATCTTATTAAATTGGTATATATTTCTAATTTTTCTTTCTTTACTCGAGGATAAGTAAAACTCAAGTTGGAGGGTGTGATAATTATCATAAATTTTTTTAAAAAAATATTAAAATATATATTTACCCATATTTATTTAAAAAAATTAATATTTTTATTTATGTTTTATAGGAAAAGAGCTCACCAATATAAAGAGCTTAATTTATAGGATAAAATGAATCAAATTTGAGTCAAATCGGAGCTAAAATAAAAAAGATATGAAAAATGAAAGAAATTGAAAAAAAAAGTGAATCGGTTTGGTCTGAACCGACTAAGGAAAGAACCAGCCTAGGCCGATAGTGACCTAGCACAAACTAACCCAACCCAGTAGTTGCCAATGTCACGCTTATGCCAAAAATCACATGGCTAACAGGAGGCGATCACTGTATCGGTGGATCGAGCCTTTGTGCAATCTATAGGAGCGCTAGCGATGGGCGTGATCCGATGGATGAGGGTGTACTCTGAGCATGATCTGATGGTTGGGAAAGCAGCCAATTTTTTATCTTAAAATCTCTTAGCTCCATTGTTCAATCTAATGGTTGTCGTTGAAGTCGGTCACCATCTGACGGCTGACATGAGTTCCCAGTTTAATCAAGATTTTCGAGGCCTTTTCACACGCCATCCAATGAAGGACAATCATCTGATCAGGAGATCTAATGGTCTACAATAAATCTGGATGCTGATCTTTAGCTGGTGATAGATTTTGATGTAATTTTTTAACTTTGATTGATCATCTGACACCCAGGGAGCTATAGCAAAATAAACTTTGAGCCAAACTCTAATTAGAGTCCTGAAAGAACTCTAAAATCCCTCACTCTCTTCTATTTAACCCCGTGTTATGCCACAGACAAATAGAGCCCTCCCTTGTGGGGGATTAACCCTCCAAACCTCTTCTAAATCTCCTCTTCTTTTCTCCTATTCTCTCTTCTTTCTTCCTCCTTTCTTTTTCTTTTTTTTTACTTATTTGAGAGATTTGAACATGCCGAAAGCTATAAAGATCAAATCCATGTACGGCTAGAGATCATGTGTCCAGAGCAGTAAGGAAAGTCTTCTAATCATGAGAGTTTGTAATTTGAACCCTATTTATCTTTTTATTGGACAATAAAATTCTTTTATCTTTTACATGCTTTTCTTATTTATGCTTTAGTATTTATTTTTCTTATACTTTATACTAAGAAGATAGATTGTGATCACAAATAGATATAGTCTGTGCTTAGATTAGGATGAATTATAATAATTAATTAAATTTATATTTTATATTCTTTGATTGCATGATCAAAATATCTATCTGTAAGATAGATCATGATCATATTTGATATGGTCCATGCTCAGTAGAATAGGTTGTGTTTGAATAAAATCAAAGGAACATATATCTCATAAGATTGCATGTGATAATAAAATGATTGCATGAATCAATTATAAGCTTAAATATTGAAAGATGGAACTAAAACCTTAGACAATTTCTCTAATCCTTAATTAAATCTAAAACCCTAATTTTTAATTATTTACTTTCTTTTATTTTAATTTGCTAAAATCTTAATTAATTTTCTTTTATTTATTTATTTTAATTTTTATTTTAAGAATTAATTTAATTTTTTTTATTTTTAATTAAAATTGAATGCAACTCAGTCTTCAATATCTAAGAAAATCGATATCCGACTCAGCACTATTCTAATCAATAGTAAGATTGGGTTTAATTTTTATTTGTTGCTACAACGATAAGCATCAAATTTTAGGCACCGTTGCGGGGAAGGAAGGACAAATTGATGAGATGATGGAATTAATAGAGACTTTTCTAGAACCATAAGTGACATATTAGAGGAATTTACACCCATAATTCATCTCCAAGATTCATTAGATCCTCATTTGGCTCATTATGAGGTGGATGATTTTGATGACGATGGGTACAATACAGAAGTTAATGACTAAATAGATACATCCTACCATAAAACCATCCCACTTTGGATTGAAAAATTTGAACCATCACCTAGCCTACCAATAGCTCCCTTGTTAGAACCACCAACTGCTCTAAAATTGAAGCCACTTCCTTATGCACCCACTGACACCCTACCTGTGATACCTACCTAGAAAAACCAACTTATGGATGATCTAAAAGTACATAAAAAAGCTATAGAATGGGATATTGCTAAAATAAGGGATAACTATTTTATTATTGACTTTTCTATATTCAGCACTACTTTTGAGGATATCCTCCCAAATTTATCTACTATATTAAAATGATATGTGAAGGCAAATTTAAAATTACTTTGAAAAAAGTGCCATGATTTTGATTAAGAAGAATTGATGCAAAGACATATCATAACTGAGAAAGGGACTGGGTAGATCAAGCTATAGTTTAAGAAATTTCTAAATCACCACCCCCAATTTCAGTCCAACAAACACAATCCATTCCTGACAATCATAAAAACTATGCTAATTTTAAATTTTATTATAGCATGCTTGCTTTAAATACTTTATTGACCTGGGCTAAATTTAAACATGGAAAAGCATTCCATGAACATTTTTCTGCCATGATGACAAGGCCTCCTAATTGGCCCTAAAATTAATTATACCTAAAACTCCTTCCAGTTAAAGATGTTAAACTTAGCACTTACTAGGAGGCAACCCAGCATTTGCTTTTGCATTGTATTTTTGTTTTTAGTTTACTTTTCCTTTAGGACTAAGTTGGGAGAAGAATTAAAGTCCCATGCTAGATGAAGAATAAAGAAAACTACAGGCCGAGCCAAGAACATATTAAGTTAGGTAAACTCTTTTCTTTTATTTTCTTATATCACACTCTATTTCTTTCCTCCATTAGAGATAATGAAAATTAAGTTTGGAGGAAAGAATAAATTAAAATAATTAGGTCCTTAGCTGTAGTAATAATTAGTCATATGTACCTGATTTTATGCTAATTTAAAGATTTTGAGGCATTTTAATCAATGATTGATTAATGATTTAAAAAAATTTTAAAATACTAAGGTCCAAATTATTAAGAAGACCCAATAAATGATCAAGTTTAGAATTGAATAAATTTTTGAGTGATTCTAAAACTTTCTTCCAGCTTATATTCAATAAAGAATCTACTTTGTATAAGTATGAGTAAAAAAATATACAAAAAGTTTTAAAAAATTAAAAAAAAAAATAAAAAGTAAGTTCTAAATATTGGTCTTGCATCGAGTGACAAGATCTCATTGCCTGATAAGTACTATAAATTCACTAATAAAAGCATAAATTTATCAATTAATTTATATTTATTTTTAATAATTAATAATTAATTTATATATATATTTAAGAAATTAATATTTTTAATAATTAAAAAATTAATTAAAAATAATAAAAATAAAAAAAATTATTATCAGTAAAAAACTAATTTTTTTAATCGTAATGAAATAAATTTAGAGTAAATCGGAGCTAAAATGGATCAAATATGAATTATCAAAGAAAAAAATAAAAATATTGGATTCGGCTCAGCTGGCTCGTCCAGCTAAGTCGGCATGCCCAACCAAGCCATCAAAAGCCGCTCAGCCGATGTGCCAAGCCAAAATGAACGAGTCAGCGCGCTAAGCTAGAATTACCCAGCTAGCAAGCCGCCCAAGCTCGAGCTATCCCGTGAGCCACAGACGTCAGCATGATGTTAGTTTTATCACTGCTCACCGTGAACCCTTATGTGAGGGCAATTTGGTCATTTCCTACAAACATCGTGTGCTGATTCAATGTGGTCCATAGTATGCTCAGTCCAGCATGGTGCATGAGCATAGTAATGTGTGATCCAATGGTTGTGCTCTCTTGCAGTTGAAATCTAATGGTCGCTGTATTTTCCAGTTTTGATTCAAATTTTTTAGCTCCCAACTACATGATCCGATGGCCCGATTTCTTTTAGAGCTTAATCCAACGATCGATGAACATCCTGAGTAGATTCAAGCACCCAGAAGCTCCATCCAATAGTTTAGAATTTTTAGATCTCCTCCATCCAATGGCTAGAACTTAATCCAACTCGATCTAGGCTTTTAAAACTCCATTTTTATCAATTTTGGGACTATTTGATCCCCATCTAATGGCTAGAATTCATAGAACTCACCAAGATGGGTCTAGGGACTCTTTTAATTCAATTTTCATCATGATTTCATTATTGTTGCCGAACAAAACTCTCCTTAGTCCCATATTGCCTACAAAGAAGATCTCCAACACCTCCTAACTCTATTTAAAGGACACCAAGCCTCCAAAAATAATTGTCTTCAATCATGGAAAAGCTACGATCTAGGATAGGAGCCATGCTTAGATTAGAGACTGCTTCAAGATAATGGATGCTGTGAACAAGAGCTGATTTCTACAGCATCTCAACTTCAACGTCGATCCACGATCAAAGATCAGCTTATTTTAATTTTTATTTTTATTTTCTTTTCTTTTTAAATTTTATGTATTTAAATTTTAAAATTTTAATTAATGCAATATTTTTTTATGCACTTTAAATTTTAGTTTTTTATTTATAATTTAATTTTTATACTTTAATTATTGCTCTTTATTTTTATGTAAGTAGATACTAAGATCTCAATAGTAGATCTTAGTATCAAAATTTATTTTTATGCTATTTAATTTTTTACTATTTAATTTTATGCTATTTTAATTTTAATTTTTAATTTTAATTTTATCTTTTTTTTTATAAAATTAAAAATTTTAAAATTAAAACACTATCTTCTCTATGGATTCAATCTGACTCACTACTTGCTATCTATTTTTAAATTATTTAAAAAATCAAAATTAAAGTGAAAAATATGGTGTCTTAATGACAATATTGTGCACTTATCAAATTTTTAGAGCCATTGCCAGGATGGCATAAATATTAATTTTTTGATTTCTTTAATTTTCTTATAAATTAAGAATAATTTTGGCAAATGCACCAAGTTTTGGTGCCATTGTCGGGAAAGGTAACAGCATTAAATTTTTTTGATTTTTTTATAAATTAGTTATAAATAAAATTTTAATTTTTTTAATTTTCTATAAATACTGCTTACTAACCTTTTATTCTTTATTTTGTAGAAAAAAAAGAGAAGAAAAAAAAAGCAAAATGATTAGGCTAAGGAGTAAGCTTCCAATCCTGCTTGGTGAGATCAATCCTAAACCTTTTTTATTATTTATTTTATTTTTAAATTAATCTAAAAAATATTCATTTAAATCTAATTAAAAGCTTCATGTCAAGATTAAAAATCCTAACTACTTAGAGAATTCATCATATTAGATTTATTTTTATTTTTATTTTCTTTTTGTTGATTGCTGGAGATAAGATAAGCTTTCAACTTTAATTAAGTTTCTTTCATCTAATTTAGTTGCATAGAACCCCTTGTTGAAAGTGATTGTGCATATTCATCTTTTAAACCAAACTAAGGGCACAACCTATTAAACAACATAAGGTGGAGATTTAATCACCCTTCCTTGGCCCACAAACAACCAACTAGCATCCTACATTGACCTAAGCCTTTAAATTAAAATCAATTAGACATCGGCCTAGAAACTCGAGCTCATTAGGAGAAGAAATCCTAAAAGTTGGACTGAGTTCGGATTAGTCAATTTAACTGATATCTAAGGCAAGTGCTTCAAGGATGATTGGGCTCAAAAAAAGGTGGTTCATAATTGATTCTGTTAACTTACCTGGCCAAGTATAATTGATCTCTAAGACAAGCAATGAGGGAACTCTCACCAACCTTACACTTACTGGCCAGTTGAGTGGCTGATTTTACACTTGGAGGACTTGAAGATGATCTTGATAGTCAGGAGCTATCTAGATCAAGGACAACCTTTAGTTAGGATTGTTTGCCAAACTTGATTACTAACCAATATTAAACCTAATTAAAACTAATCTTCTCTCTCTTCTTAGCTTTAGGACTCCTTAGGACCTCTTCTTTAGAACTCTTCTCTCTTTCTTCTCCTTTTCTCCTCTTCTCTTTCAAAAAAATAAAATAAAATAATTAAGATAAAATAAATAAAAAAAATAAAAAAAATAGTAATTAAATAATAAATATAATTAAAAATAGTAAAAATAATTAAAATAAATAAAAATTATAAAAAATAAATAAAAAATAAACAAAATTTTAACAAAATTTTAAAATCATTAAAAAATTATTAAAATCTATTTTAGAAAATAAAATAATAATATAATAATTATAATAAAATAAATAACAAAAAATTCTAAGAAATTCTAAAAATATTTAAAATAAAATAATAATATAAAAATATAATAAAATTAATAAAATAATAAAAAAATTAAAAAATTAAAAAATTTTAAAAAATTTTGAACCATATGTTAGGGTTGCACTTGCACATATATAGTAGGAAATTGCTTTTTCTGACCTAGTTGAATCCAATTATAAAATTGAATGGTTGAATCATATCAAATCTAATAATCAAATGACTAAAAATTCTAGAGAATCACCTAGGTAAATAAAAAAATATTTTATTCTTTTCACCTATAATCCATCAACTTGTATCCAGTTACCTGATATCTATATTACCTACTATGAGATCAAGCCGATTATAATCCAAATGCTCCCATCTTTCTATGGAAATACCAACGAAGATCCGTATAAGTATCTTGATGAATTTTTAGAAATATGCTCTATGGTGAGGATTCAAAATTTGACTAAGGACGCCCTTAGACTAGTTTTATTCTCTTTTTCATTAAGAAACAAAGCCAAGTACTAAATTGACATAATAAGGAGATCAATTAAAACTTAGGCTGAATTGCAAAGTGAATTTCTTAAGAAATTTTATACAATAAGCCAAACCAACACCATGAGGTGAGCTATCATTGGATTTGCTCAACTTCCAAGGGAACAAATTCATGAGTCATAGGAGAGACTTAAGAAACTTATTAAAAAATGCCCACATCATGATTTGTCTATGTAGCAAATAGTTCAAGCTTTCTATGAGGGTTTAGGAGACCAGTATAGATAGTTGATAGATACATCCTATGGAGATGCTTTTTTGAATAAGAGTGAGGATGAAGCCTATGTCTTATTTAAAATCTTGAGTGAAAAATCAATCAATCATGCTTTGTTATCTTTCTACCAAACCTAGGCAGGGATCTATGAATTTAAACATTCAGAATCTAGTTATAAGACTAACTTAAATCTAATAAATAAAGTGAACCTTCTTACCCAAAAATTAGATCAACTCCTTATTAGATATATGTGCCCTAGAAGCCAGAATTGGCGGACACTTGTAATACACTTCTAGGGGCAAAATTGTAATTTTGACTAAAATCAATAAATGGGTTATTTTCTATCACATATGTGTATTTAGTGTCTGTGATACATCCTTTGAGTTAATAGTAATGATAATTCATATTTTCAAGAGTTGAAAATTTAAGACATGAATATTCATTATTAACTCATAAATTGCAACTGACCATAGGATCATCACGAGGATGGTGATTGATCCGAAAGGTTGGTGTACAATCGCTTCTCTTATAGTAGATGAGTCTTGAGTCTACGGTGTGGAGACACGGAGCAAGAGTACAGGTACTCGTTAGAGAACGAGGGCACTGAGCGTGACCACCTCGAGTAGTCATTAGGAAAGTCTACCTTCTCGTCAATGACTGACTCGATGCTGCAGTGTGTCTGGTTCTTTGACCTGAGGATGCATCGACAGTTCACACTTGAGGGTGTTATAGTTTGACTACACCATGACTCGGTCTCCTAGCCATATGGAACCCTGAGGTGTATGTTGGCTATGACATGTTCATTGTAGGAACTGGATTGCACCAAGATGGAATCTATCTACTCGGTGGTAGAGGAGTAGCCCTATTGATGAATCATGAGAATCAAGTCAAAAAACCAAATACGGCCATGGTAGAGTGAATAATAGAAAGAGTTTCTATTTAGATTTTCACATTGGACTCGAATCGAATGATACATCAATGACAGAGACTAGGGTTTTGACGAGTTCACCTTAACCCTAATCTGATCGGGGCTCAAGATAGAAGAACTGAATCACACAGGTACTCTGCACAAGAGGTTCGCATTCAGCTCTGATTGGGTTGCCACCATATACTGCTTGGTGTCACTGGTGGATTTTGGGAGCAATTAGAATGATTTAGATGATCGATCATTCTGCTGTTCGAATCAAGAAGAGTTCTGATCCATCGAAAGGAGTTTCGATGATGTCGATGATAGAGATCATGACATATCATATTACCATAACAGAACTGAACCTAACTGGGTCACACAAACAAAAGTTTGAATCGGTGATCATCAATTGAACTGATCTAGTTCAATTGAATCTGAATGAGATTCAATTAGGTTCAAGGAAATCGTGCTAGCACTCGATTGAACCTAACGTTCTTTTTTTGCTATCATAAATAAGTTTGTCCTATCTGAGCAAAGGAGTTTGTGCTCAAACAGAGGCCTTCATATGGTCTGACAGGAGGTTGTCCAAGGTCAGCAAAGGTTGTCTTTATTTGTAAGACACTACTGCCATTTTTTGGTCACTCCATTTCTTGTTCATTTGGCTTTTGGTCAAAGTCTACCTTCTGACTGGTCAACTTTGACCATTTGACACTTTGACTTTTGGACCACATGTCATGCACCTATTGGAGAGCTGGTGGGGGCCTGTCCCCCTGCCAGAACCTGGCAAGGAGAAGGGCGCACGCCACCCTAGGCGTGTGCCCAAGTTGGAGGCGCCTAGGAGTCCTTGTTGGACAAGGACTCCATCTCCTTTTTGGATTCCAATTAGAGTTCTTCTAAGAACCAACTTTGACTGGTCTTAGGCACCCTCTAAGGAGGAATCCAGGGGACTCTATTCCCACCAATCAGATTTAGATCTGATTTCACAAAGGGTTGTGATTGGTTGGGAAGAAGAGGAGTTGGATCACAGCTTAGTCTATAAATAAGACCCTGCGCCCAACTCAGATTAAATGATTCAATTGAGAATCATAGTTTCCCATGCCCCAAGGCTGCCTCTCCCCTCCTTCTCCATGCCATAACCTCCTTCTCCCCTTGCTCTCCACGTCCAAAAGGAGTTTTGGACCTTGGTTGGTGCGATTCAGATCAAAGAAAGGCGATCAAAATAAGAAGGCTGCGCTGCTGCAAAGGACGACTGCTCATCTTCAAAAGAGTTTTGAAGATCCTCCAGATCAGATCCAGATCTAATTTTTGGAGGTGTGATAGAGAAGAAGAGGATCTCCAGATCCAACCTGAGTGGATACCGGTAGAGGCCAGGCGCTTGCGTGGCTAAGATCCAGAACCTTCCGCTGCAAACAGGATCATCAACAGGGTAATAGGATTACCCAGATCAGGTAAATTAAATTTGATTTAATTTATCTTTTAATTTTATTTTATTAAAATAATAAGAATCAGATCTGAAACATATCAAGATCTGATTGGGATCAAGAGAAAAATTTTTGAAATATATCTCTTGATCTGATCAGATCTGAACGAACCTGGACCGGGAAATCAGGATTTCCCTTCAACTGGTATCAGAGCCATGGTTCTAAATTATTTAGATCTGATTTTAAATTTATTTTAATTAGAAAATAATTGATTTTCAGATGTCACATGAGATGTGATCAGATCTGAAATCAGAAAAAATTAAAATTAAATAATTTGGATCTAAGATTAGAAGATATGCATGACTAGTTCTAGAATAGAATAGTTCTATAGAATATTCTTGCATATTTTTGATTTAATCTGATTAAATCATGTTTTAGATCTTTTTATTTACTATTTTTTGATATTATAAGTGTTATAATAACATCTAAAAAATAGCAAATAAAAATTATTTAATTTTTGAATATCATATGAGATATGATTGATGCATGTCTAGACTAGTTGTAGAATAGTTCTACATAATTGTCTAGATTAGAATTTATTTTGATTAGATCAATTTAAATCTAATTTTTTAGATTATTATGAGATAATTTAGATCTGAAAATATGCATGATTTGATACATGAGATGTATGCAAAATATGCCATGATTAGATCTACTTTATATATGAGATATATGATATAGATCTGATATTGTTTTGTAGTATTGAATGTTCCTGATTAAGGCGTTCCTCTTGGCCGTCCGGTCATAAGAACGAAGAAGGGTTTAAAGGCCCTCTCTTCCCATTCGATGGGGTGTTCTTATGATGTGTAGGGGTGCTGCGTGTTCGTCCTTAATCAGAAACCCAAAACTTACTTTCTGCAAAACCCTAGATCCTGAAACCCTAGGATTTATTGTGCATATTTTGTTTATGAACCCTACTTAATTAAGAATTAAGTTTATGGAATATTAATTAGGTCTAAAATTGAGAATTTCAGATCTAAGACATATTCATAATACTGGGTTCGGGCTTGGGTAGCTCAATTAGGTCTAAGCGGTTGATCAAACCGAATCAAGAGTTGGTTAGATGGGATCAACAATGCTTAAATTGACCAGCCTAATAGGATTAAGTCTGGGTCAAGATCGAGTCACGATCAAGCAAGACCTAATTAGGCTCAGAGGTTAGAGTCTGGATTGTAGGCTAACCCAATTGGTTCTGACTCAACAATTTGGTGTCTAAGGTAAGTTTGGCACAGACGACCGACTGGTTTTTAATTGGAAGCTACTCGACCTGAATGCGTTCTTGTACGAGTTAATGGCATATTCCTTCCACCGGTCTCACTTACCTGGCCATATCTGTTGACACAGTTCTGATCTGAGGTGGTCAATAATCCGAGCTAACCCATGCCACTAGGTTAGTCATAATTGTTATGACTAAGCCAAGTCTAGTTTAATGAGACCTGAATCAATTCTCCCTAAGAAAAGATTAAGTCTGAGGTCTTCCACCATTGTAGATGTGCGGGCCCTTCCCGGGGTTGATTGTTCTCGGCTGGATACAGTGGCTCAGTTGCACCGGGAAGATGCAACCATGTCTATTAGGCATTGGATGCTATGGGCTGGAGGATGAGTTGGGCTCAATATTTCGGATACGGTGAGAGACTCAATTAGGAACCCAGTCTATGCAAATGGTGGGTCTGACTTAACTAAGGAGTGGATCAATATTTCGGATACGGTGAGATTCATGAATTAGAGACCAAGTTTGGGTGCACCATGATTAGAGAATCATTGAACAAGAGTTGTTCACTCATTGGCTAACCCATCACCAATAACTGTTAGGTGAGGTGATGAGTCAGTTGGTGAGACCGCACCACCCACTAGAAATCATTAATCGTGGAGATTTTTCGCATCTCTACAGAGGGAGTGTAGGGATCCGAGAAAATAGTGGGAGCTAATTTGTTTAAAAATAAAATCCCTAAATAAATTGGTCAAGTCAAAATTACAGTATCTAACTAGAATCTTTGACTCTCTACAGGAAAATGTCTGCGTCCAACCCATTGGCACGTATCCTGGACACACATAGACTGACTGGACCCAATTATAAAGATTGGCTCAGGAACTACAAAATTATTTTGGGTTCCGAGAAGTTAACCCATGTTTTGGACCAGGACCCTCCCACATTACCAGCCCGTCCATCTGTTGAACAGAGAGCGTCTCTGGAAAAATGGATTGACGAAGATAATAAGGCCAGATATTACATGTTGGGCTCGATGTCTGATGAGCTCCAGCGCCAACATGAGGATATCGGGACTGCTCGCCAAATGTTGGCTCACCTGCAGGAGATGTTTGGTGAACAGAGTCGCGCAGCCAAATATCAAGTCACAAAATGACTTTTTAAGGCTAAGATGCGTGATGGGCAGTCAGTCCAAGATCACTGTCTGACAATGATCAAGGACATGGAAGAGCTTGAGAAGCTCGGTGTGAAGTTGGACTTGGACCTGCAGAACGATATTCATTCTGCAATCCTTGACTGATGCATATGGGCAATTCATCATGAATTACCACATGCATAAACTTCAGAATTCCTTGGCCGAAGTTAATGAATATGCTGGTTACCGCTGAGCTTTCTATGAAAGGTTCTAAAGGCTCAGTTCTTGCTATGGAACGGACTTCTTCCAAAAGAAAGTCTTATGGAAAGAAAAAGAAGTCTGTGAAAAAGCAAAAGGTGGAAGGATCAAAGAAGAAGAAGGCAGAATCGAAGAAAAAGGCCGATGGCAAAGGAAAGTGTTTCCATTGCAACAGCGACGGCCATTGGAAGCGGAACTGCCCTACTTACCTGGCCACCCTGAAGAACAAGAAGGAAGGTCCTTCTGGAGGTATGCTCGTTATTGAGTCTAACCTTACGGTTTCTTCTGCATCCAGTTGGGTGCTTGACTCTGGTTCTAGTGCTCATCTGTGCACTTCTATGCAGGGTCTTGAGGATAGCAGGAGGCTGAGGGATGGAGACATGATCCTACGCATTGGTAATGGAGCAAGAGTTGCTGCAGTAGCCGTGGGAACATACCCTCTTCGATTACCATCTGGTTTAGACTTAGTTTTGAAAGACTGTTATTTTGTGCCTGCAGCTAGCAGGAATTTGATTTCTGTTTCATGCTTAGCACAAGAAGGTTATGTGATCACCTTCTTTAAGGACCATTGTAACATTCTTTATGAAAGAAATAAAATTGCAAATGGTTTCCTTATTAATGGTCTTTATCAGCTACATATTGATGTACCTGTTCTAACTATCGAGCAAAACGTGAATGCCAAACGACCTAGGGATAGTCCAAACGACAGATATCTATGGCACCTGAGATTAGGTCATATAGCAGAAGATAGGATCAACAAATTGGAGAAAAATGGGCTATTGAGTCCATTGACTTTCGAGTCATATCCAACTTGTGAATCCTTGTCTTCAAGGCAAAATGACTAAACTCCCTTTTGTTGGACATGGGGAGAGGGCCACAGATCTCCTTGCCCTAGTACATACTGATGTGTGCGGCCCATTTGATGTGCCGGCTAGAGGCAATTTTGTCTACTTCATTACCTTTACCGATGATCTGTCTAGGTATGGGTATGTGTATCTTATGAGACACAAGTCTGAAGCCTTTTGAAAAGTTCAAAGAATTCAGACATGAAGTAGAAAAACAAACAGGAAAACCCATTAAGGTTCTTCGATCAGATCGAGGAGGTGAATACCTTAGCAGGGAATTCCTAGACTATCTCAAGGATAATGGCATAGTCTCTCAATGGACTCCACCAGGAACACCTCAACTCAACGGGGTTTCAGAATGGAGAAATCGGACTCTATTAGATATGGTTCGATCCATGATGAGCTTCACAGACCTCCCTGATTTTCTTTGGGGACACTCATTGTTAACTTCAATCTATCTACTGAATAGGGTTCCCTCTAAAACCGTTCCTACCACACCGTATGAGATATGGCACGGTAAGAAACCAAGTCTGAGTCATCTCAGAATTTGGGGTTGTCCGGCTCATGTCAAAAGACAACAAGCGGACAAGTTAGAGTTTAGGTCCTTTCAGAGCTCGATTCATAGGATATCCTAAAGAGTCATTAGGATACTATTTCTACATTCCAGAAGACCACAATGTGATTGTGAGTCGACATGCCATCTTTCTTGAAAAATAGTTTATTCAAGATAGCGGCATTGGAAAATAGATCAAGCTTGATGAGAAAGTCTCACAAGCAGAACGAGCTAAGGACCAAGTGGAACCAAATCAGGTTGAGCCAATAAGAACACTACCTCCTCCACCTCGTAGATCGGAAAGAGTTTTCCGTCCCCCTGAAAGATACTTAGGTATTATTTCAGAGGATGTAGAGGAAATGTTCCTCGTAGGTAATGGTGCTCATGGTGATGATCCCAAAACCTACAACGAGGCGATATCAGATATCGACTCCGAGAAATGGCTAGAGGCAATGCAGTCAGAAATTGACTCGATGCACTCAAACCAAGTCTGGACCTTGGTAGATCCACCAGAAGGTATAGTACCTATTGGGATGTAAATGGATCTTCAAGAGAAAGATTGGTGCAGATGGGAATGTGGAGACATTCAAGGCTAGACTGGTGGCAAAAGGTTATAGTCAACGCGAAGGCATTAGACTATCAGGATACCTTTTCCCCAGTAGCTATGCTAAAATCCATCCGCACATTGCTTGCTGTTGCAGCCTATTTCGATTATGAAATATGGCAAATGGACGTGAAAACGGCATTCCTAAATGGATATCTTGAGGAAGATATCTATATGGAACAGCCGCTAGGTTTCACATCCAGTGATACTGATCACAAGGTTTGCAAGCTGCAAAGGTCCATATATGGACTTAAGCAAGCATCTCGGAGCTGGAACACTCGTTTCAATGATGTGATCAAAAAGTTTGGTTTCATCAAAAATGAAGAGGAACCATGTGTTTTCAAAAGGGTCAGTGGGAGCGCTGTTGTCTTCCTCGTATTGTACGTGGATGACATCCTCCTTATTGGGAATGATATTCCCATGTTGACATCAGTCAAGATGTGGTTGTCCAAGGAATTCTCCATGAAAGACCTAGGTGAAGCATCCTTTATTCTAGGAATTAAGGTCTATAGGGATAGACCGAATAGGATGCTAGGACTTTCACAGAAGATGTACATAGAGAAAGTACTAAAGAGGTTTAGTATGGAAAACTCTAAGAGGGGATTAATACCCTTCAGACATGGTATTCATCTTTCCAAGAAGATGTGCCCCAGCACACCTGAGGAAATAGAACGCATGAGCAAGATCCCTTATGCTTCTGCAATAGGGAGCCTCATGTATGCCATGCTATGTACACGACCTGATATAGCCCATGCTGTGAGTGTCACAAGCAGATATCAGTCAAATCCAGGTGAAGAACACTGGACTTCTGTGAAATGTATCCTTAAGTACTTGAGAAGAACTAAGGATATGATGTTGGTCTTTGGTAACGGAGAACTCCAAGTCCAGGGATACACAGACTCGGATTTCATGTCCTGATATAGATGATCGAAAGTCGACATCTGGGAGTCTGTTTGTGTGCAATGGTGGAGCTGTCAGCTGGAAGAGTTCCAAGCAAACGGTGATAGCAGATTCCACCATGGAAGCAGAATATATCGCTGCATCAGAAGCTGCGAAGGAAGCATTCTGGTACAAGAAGTTTGCTGCAGAAATTGGAGTAATGCCATCAGATGCCATTCCTCTATACTGCGACAACAATGGCGCCATAGCCCTTGCTAAGGAGCCGAGGTCTCACCAGAAATCCAAGCATATTGAGCGGCGATACCACCTCATCCGCGATTACCTCGAGAAGGGTTACGTCGAGGTCAAGAGAGTCAACTCCGCAGATAATGTGGCAGACCCACTTACAAAGCCGTTGGGCCAGCAGAAGATCGAAGCCCACCTTGAGAAGATGGGACTTAGACTTGTAGCCAATTGGCTTTAGGACAAGTGGGAGATTGTTAGATATATGTGCCCTAGAAGCCAGAATTGGCTGACACTTGTAATACACTTCTAGGGGCAAAATTATAATTTTGACTAAAATCAATAAATGGGTTATTTTCTATCACATATGTGTATTTAGTGTCTGTGATACATCCTTTGAGTTAATGGTAATGATAATTCATATTTTCAAGAGTTGAAAATTTAAGACATGAATAATCATTATTAACTCATAAATTGCTCCCGACCATAGGATCATCACGAGGATGGTGATTGATCCGGAAGGTTGGTGTACAATCGCTTCTCTTTAGTAGATGAGTCTTGAGTCTACGGTGTGGAGACACCGGAGCGAGAGTACAGGTACTCGTTAGAGAACGAGGGCACTGAGCGTGACCACCTCGAGTAGTCATTAGGGAGTCTACCTTCTCGTCAATGACTGACTCGATGCTGCAGTAGTGTGTCTGGTTCTTTGACCTGAGGATGCATCGGCAGTTCACCTTGAGGGTGTTATAGTTTGACTACACCATTACTCGGTCTCCTAGCCATATGGAACCCTGAGGTGTATGTTGGCTATAGCATGTTCATTGTAGGAACTGGATGGCATCAAGATGGAATCTATCTACCTCGGTGGTAGAGGAGCAGCCCTATGATGATCATGAGAATCAAGTCCAGAAATCCATGGCCATGGTAGAGTGAAATAATAGAAAGAGTTTCTATTTAGATTTTCACATTGGACTCGAATCGAATGATTACATCATATGACAGAGACTAGGGTTTGACGAGTTTCACCTTAACCCTAATCTGATCGGGGCTCAAGATAGAAGAACTGAATCACACAGGTAGCTGCACCAAGAGGTTCGCATTCAGCTCTGATGGGTTGCCACCATATACTGCTAGGTGTCACTGGTGGATTTTGGGAGCAATTAGAATGATTTAGATGATCGATCATTCTAGCTGTTCGAATCAGAAGAGTTCTGATCCATCGAAAGGAGTTTCGATGATGTCGATGATAGAGATCATGACATATCCCATTACCATACAGAACTGAACCTAACTGGGTCACACAAACAAGGGTTTGAATCTGGTGATCATCAATTGAACTGATCTAGTTCAATTGATCTGAATGAGATTCAATTAGGTTCAAGGAAATCGTGCTAGCACTCGATTGAACCTAACGTTCTTCTTTTGCTATCATAAATAAGTTGTCCTGTCTGAGCCAAAGGAGTTTGTGCTCAATCAGAGGCCTTCATATGGTCTGACTGGAGGTTGTCCAAGTCAGAAAAGGTTGTCTTATTTTGTAAGACATTACCTGCCATTTTTGGTCACCTGCCATTTCTTGTTCTTTGACTTTGGTCAAAAGTCTACCTTTGACTGGTCAAACGTTGACCATTGACACTTTGACTTTTGACCACATGTCATGCACCTATTGGAGAGCTGGTGGGGGCCTGTCCCCCTGCCAGAACCTGGCAAGGAGAAGGGCGCACGCCACCCTAGGCGTGTGCCCAAGTTGGAGGCGCCTAGGAGTCCTTGTTGGACAAGGACTCCATCTCCTTTTTGGATTCCAATTAGAGTTCTTCTAAGAACCAACTTTGACTGGTCTTAGGCACCCTCTAAGGAGGAATCCAGGGGACTCTATTCCCACCAATCAGATTTAGATCTGATTTCACAAAGGGTTGTGATTGGTTGGGAAGAAGAGGAGTTGGATCACAGCTTAGTCTATAAATAAGACCCTGTACCCAACTCAGATTGAAACATGATATGATTGAGATCATAGTTTCCCCATGCCCCAAGGCTGCCTCTCCCCTCCTTCCTCCATGCCAAACCTCCTTCTCCCCTTGCTCTCCACGTCCAAAAGGAGTTTTGGACCTTGGTTGGTGCGATTCAGATCAAAGAAAGGCGATCAAAAGCAAGAAGGCTGCGCTGCTGCAAAGGATGACTGCTGATCTTCAAAAGAGTTTTGAAGATCCTCCAGATCAGATCCAGATCTGATTTTTGGAGGACGTGATAGAGAAGAAGAGGATCTCCAGATCCAACCCTGAGTGGATACCGGTAGAGGCCAGGCGCTTGCGTGGCTAGATCCAGAACCTTCCGCTGCAAACAGGATCATCAACAGGGTAATAGGATTACCCAAATCAGGTAAATTAAATTTGATTTAATTTATCTTTTTTATTTTATTTTATTAAAATAATAAGAATCAGATCTGAAACATATCAAGATCTGATTGGGATCAAGAAAAAAATTTTTGAAATATATCTCTTGATCTGATCAGATCTGAACGAACCTGGACCGAAAAATCAGGATTTTTTCTTCCATACTATCTCAAAGAACCGACTTACACTCTCTGAATCAAGCTCAAGTTCGAATAGCTGCATACCAACAGAAAGTCGTTCGGTATTACAATGTAAGGGTTAAGCCAAAAGTATTTGTTCTTGGAGACTTAGTTTTAGGAAAGGCAAAAGTTTCAAAATCTTTAGACTAAAAAAAATTATCTCCAAATTGGGAAGGGCCCTACAGAATGACTGAAACTCTTTGTTCGAGTGCATACCGACTAGAGACTCTTGATAGAGCGACTATTCCATAAATATAGAATGCAGATAACCTAAAGATATATTATCAGTGAAGTTATCCAAATATTACGATATGTTTAATGAAATGATTGGATCATGACTTTTCCTCAATATTCAACTAAGTACACATAACACTTGACCAACGAATAGCTGTCCATAACATTTTTCAATTGACAGCCAGTTGAATATCTTAACTAGCCGACTGATGGTTGGTTAAATGATAATTCTATAAATTGCCGACTCAAGGTTGCACAATCCTATAAATTGCCGACTCAAAGTCGGACGATTCTATGAATTGACTATAGACAATGGCAAACTGACTCACAATCGAATGATATCTCTCGTTGACTTACAATCAGATAATTTGATATTCTTACTCCAGTTAGATGATTCTTTATGCCCACTTAGCTATAGCTGAGTGGAATATTACACTGACTCAACTATGACTGAGTAGAATATTATGCCGATTCAACCAAAATTGAGAAAATTTTATATCCATATATTTCAACTTAGTAAAAAATATATCGACTTGACCCCGGTCAGTCGAAGGATACTTGGCTAACCTCTGTTTATCAAATACTTAGAAACTTTATGCCTAAAGTCTAGTTGGTTGACACCTGATTAGATGGAAAGTTCTATGACAATTATTACTACATATTGATATTCAATACACGGATTGATATTCGGCTATCGATTATAAATCCAGTTAACTAATGACAAGTATTGACAATAAGCAAAAGTCTGATACTTAGAAAATTTTCTTTCATTCATACCTGGGACCATTACAAAATCAGGCCAAAGCTTGGTAACAAGATCATGCCATTATCTAGTTATAAAAAGAACAGAAAGAAAAAGGAAGAATCCATCGCATTTACATTAATACCGATCAACAATCAGTCTCTTCCATTGCAGTGTCAATCGCCGAGTCCAAATTTCAAAGACATGTGCTGGACCATATACGCATTGAGTCAGGTGTATTCTTTCACATTTTTTATTACATCCTTTATTTTTTTCTTCTACATTAAGGATAATATCGATTAAGTTGGAGGGAGAATAATAAAATTTTTAAATTTTTTTAAAATTCTTCTAATAAGTGTTAGATATGTGAGCCCTAGAAGCCAAAATTGGCTAACACTTATTGTACACTTCTAAGAGAATAATTATAATTTTGACTATAAATAATAAAATAAATTATTTTCCATCATAATGTCTATTTAGTGTCTGTGATGCATCCCCTGAGTTAATGATAATGATAATTCTTATTTTCAAGAGTTGAAAATTTAAGACATGAATTTTCATTATTAACTTATAAAATGCTCCCAACCATAGGATCATCATGAGGATGGTGATTGATCCGAAAGGTTGGTATACAATCACTTCTTTATAGTAGATGAGTCTTGAGTCTATGGTGAGAGACACCAAAGCAAGAATACAAGTACTCGTTAGAGAATGAGGGCACTGAGCGTGACCACCTCAAGCAGTCATAAGAAAGTCTACCTTCTCGTCGATGACTGGCTCGAAGCTGCAGTGGTGTATCTGATTCTTTGACTTAAGGTGCATCGATAGTTCACCTTAAGAGTGTTATAGTTTGACTACACCATGACTTGGTCATCTAGTCATTTGAACCCCCGAGGTGTATGTTGGCTATAGCATGTTTATTATAGAAATTGGATTGCACCAAGAGAAAATCTATGTACCTCGGTAGATAAGGAGTAGCCCTATGATGATCATGAGAATCAAGTCCATAAGCCCATGGTCATGGCAGAGTGAAATAATAGAAAATATTTTTATTAAGATTTCCACATCGGACTTAAATCAAATGATTAAATCATATGATAGAAATTAGGATTGGACGAGTTCATCTTAACCCTAATCTGATCGGGGCTCAAGATAGAAGAACTTAATCACACATGTAACTAAACCAAGAGATTCATTTTTAGTTTTGATGGATTGCCACCATATACTGCTAGGTGTCACTGGTAAATTTTGGAAGCAATTAGAATGATTTGGATGATCGATCATTCTAGTTGTCTGAATCAAAAAAGTTCTAATCCATCAAAAGATGTTTTGATGATGTCGATGATAGAGATCATGACATATCCTATTACCATACAGAATTGAACCTAACTGGATCACACAAATAAGGGTTTGAATTTGGATATCATCAATTGGACTAACCCAATTTAATTGATTTGAATTATATTCAATTAGGTTCAAGAAAATCATGCTAGCACACGATTGAAACTAATATTCTCCTTCTACAATCATTAAAAGTTGTCTTGACTGTGCCAAATGTATTTGTGCTGACTTAGGTACCTTTACTTGGTTTGACTGGAGCTTGTCCAGATAAAAAATGGGTTGTCTTAATTTATGAGATAAATTTGAGATAATACCTACCATTTTCTATCACTTGGTAATTCTTATCTTTTGACTTTGATCAAACGTTAACCTTTGACACTTACACATCTGCCCATGTATCATGCATCCATAAGAGAGCAGATAAGGGCTTGTCCCCTTGCTAGAAAGAGGAAAAGAGGGGGTGCATGGCTAGGGAGGTGTGCACCCAAGGATAGGGATGCCTGGAGTCCCATACAAATGGGACTCTAGATTGCTTCTTGGAATCAAACTAGGTGGCACCAAGGGACTCTGCTTTGACCAGTCTTGGAGCCACCTAAGGGTGTTGGAGAGGGGCTCTCATCTGATTGGATTAGGTGATGTCATCCCATTAATCAGATTTAGATTTGATTGTACGAAGAGATGTGATTGGCCAGGATGATGTGGCACTGCATGGTAAAGCATAGTCTATATAAACCCTATATGTGCCTAGCTTTAGAGGACTCTCCCTTTGCTATGCCACAGGTTGCCTCTCCCTCTCTTCCTCCATGCCTTCCTCTGATCTCTCTCCTCCTTCTCCACGCCCAAGTGGCTTTGGGCTTAAGTTTGGTGCGAATCTAGGCAAAGAGAAAGGCTGACAAGAAAAGAAGAAGGCAGCACTACTGCAAGAGACGACATGGGTGAATCTTTCAAAAGTTATTTTGAAGACCTTCAAGATCAGATCCAGATCTAATCTTTTAGGATAGATTGAGAAAAGAAGAAGATCTCCTAGATCCTGCCTGAGTGGATACCTGATAGAGGCTTAAGGGGCTTGCGATGGCTGCATCCAGAACCTCAGGCAAATCAGCAAGATCATCATAGGATAATAGATTACCCAAGAATCAAGGTATAAATTAAATTAAAATTTAATTTATTTTAATTTAATTTTATTTTATTAGATCTATCAAATTAGATTTGAAAAGTATCAGATTTGATTTAGATCTAAGAAGAAAATTTTTTAAAATATTTCTCTTGATCAAATCAGATCTGAACGAACCTGATCCGAAAAATAAGATTTTTTTCTTCAACTGGTATCAGAGCCAGGTTCCCATAAATTATTTAGATCTAATTTTAATTTAATTTTAATCTAATAATTAGTGATTTTAGATATCACATGAGATGTGATTAGATCTAAAATTAGAAAAAAAAAAATTAAAATTAAATAATTTAGATCTAAGTTGTATGAGATGCATGACTAGTTGTAGGAATAGAATTGTTCTATGTATAGTCTTGCATGATCATAATTTAATTTGATTAAGTTATGATTTTAGATTAATTTATTTACTATCTTTTAATGTTATAAATATTATAATAAGATCTAAAAAATAAAAAATAAAATTATTTAATTTTTGGTTCATATGAGATATGATGAATGCATGTTTAGACTAGTTGTGAAATTATTCTACATAATTATCTTGAATAGAATTTATTTTGGTGTAATCAATTTAAATTTAATTTTTTAAATAATTATGAGATAATTTATATCTAAAAACATGCATGATATGATACATGAGATGTATGCAAAATATGTTTATAGTTAGATCAGTTTTTATGTATGAGATATATGATATAGATCTAACTAGTTTTAGAATTTTTATATTTTTGATTAAGGCATTCCCCTTGGTCGTCTGGTCATAAGAACAAAGTAGGATTTAAATGCCCTCTTCTTTCATTTAATGGAGTGTTCTTATGATGTGTAGGGATGCTGTGTGTTCGTCCTTAATAAAAAATCAAGAACTTATTTTCTACAAAACCCTAGATCCTGAAACCCAAGGATTTTATTTATATATTTTATTTATAAATCCTAAATTTAATTAAGAATTAAGATTATGAAATATATATTAGGTCTAAAATTGAGAATTTTAGATCTAAGACATATTCATAAAATTGGGTTTGGATTTGGATAGCTCAACTAGATCTAAGTGATTGATCAAACTGAATCAAGAATTGATTAAATGAAATCAAGAGTGCTTAAATTGATCAGCCTAATACGATTAATTTTGGGTCAAGATCAAATCACATGAGTGATTGATCAAGCTAAGACCTAATTAGGCTTAGTGGTTAGAGTCTGGATTATAGGCTAACCCGATTGGTTCTAGCAAAAAAATTTGGTGTCTAAGGTATGTTTGGTAGATACGATCGACTGATTTTTAATTGGGAGATATTCGACTCAAATGCATTCTCGTCAAGTTAATGGCATATCCCTTTCATCGATCTCACATACCTGACCATATTTGTTGGCTCAGTCCTGATCTGAGGTGGCCAATAATCTGAGCTAACCCATGCCACTAGGTTAGTCATAATGGTTATGACTATGTCAAGTCTAGTTTAATGAGACCTAAATCAAATCTTCCAAAGAAAAGATTAAGTCTAAGATCTTCCACCATTATAGATGTCGAGCCCTTCCTAGGGTTGATTGTTCTCAATTGATTATAGTGGTTTAGTTGCACCGAAAAGATGTAACCATGTCGATTAGGTATTGGATGCTACGGGCTGGAGGATGGATTGAGCTCAATATTCTGGATATGGTGAGAGACTTAATTAGGAATCCAATCTATGCAAATGGTGGGTCTGACTTAACTATGGAGTGGATCAATATTTCGAGCATGGTGAGATTCATGAATTAGAAATCAAGTTTGGGGGCACCATGATTTGAGAATCATTGAACAAGAGTTGTTCACTCATTGGCTAACACATCACCAATAATTATTAGGTGAGATGATGAGTCAGTTGGTGGGACCGCACCATCCACTAGAAATCATTAATCATGAAGATTTTTGCATCTCTACAAAGAGAGTGTAGGGATCTAAAAAAATAGTGAAAGCTAATTTATTTAAAAATAAAAATTTTAAATAAATTGATCAAGTCTTAATTACAATATCTAACTAGAAACTTTGACTCTCTATAGAAAAATGTCTGCATCCAACCCACTAGCACGTATCCTAGACACCCATAGACTGACGAGACCTAATTATAAGGATTGGCTTCAAAATTTCAAAATCATTTTGGATTCTGAGAAGTTAACTCATGTATTGGACCAGGATCCTTTCACCTTACTAGCTCATCAATCTGCTGAATAGAGCTTATGAACATGCTGGTTACCACTGAGCTTTCTATAAAAGGTTCTAAAGGCTCGGTGCTTGCTATGGAATGAACTTCTTCTAAGAAAAAATCTTTTGAAAAGAAGAAGAAGTCTGTAAAAAGGCAAAAGGTGGAAGGAAGAAAGAAGAAAAAGGTAGAGCTGAAGAAGAAAGCCGCTGGCAAAGAAAAGTATTTTCATTGCAACACTGACAGCCATTGGAAGTGAAATTGCCCTACATACTTGGCCATCCTGAAGAATAAGGAGGCAGATCCTTCTAGATGTATGCTCATTATTGTGTCTAACCTTATGATTTCTTCTGCATCCAGTTGGGTGCTTGATTCTGGTTCTAGTGCTCATTTGTGCACTTCCATGCAGGATCTTGAGGATAGCAAGAGGTTGAGGGATGGTGAGATGATCCTATGCGTCGAAAATAGAGCAAGATTGCTGTTGTGGCCGTAGGAACATACGCTCTTCGACTACCATCTGGTTTAGACTTAGTATTAAAAGATTGTTATTATGTGCCTGCAGAAAGTGGGAATTTGATTTTTGTTTAATGTCTAGCACTAGAAGGCTATGTAATTAGTTTTCTTAAGGACCATTGTGACATTCTTTATGAAAGAAATAAAATTGCAAGTGATTTTCTTATTAATGATCTTTACCAATTACATATTGATGTGTTTATTTTTAATATCAAGCAAAATGTGAATGCCATGAAATGACCTAGGGATAGTCCAAATGATAGGTATCTATGGCACCTAAGACTAGGTCATATAACAGCAGATAGGGTTAACAAATTGGAGAAAATTGAACTATTGAGTCCGTTGACTTTCGAGTCATATCTAATTTATGAATCTTGTCTTCATGGCAAAATGACTAAGCTTCTTTTTGTAGGACATGGGGAAAGGGCCATGGATCTTCTTGCCCTAGTATATACTGATGTGGGCGGCCCCTTTGATATACCGATTAGAGGCAACTTTGTCTACTTCATAACCTTCACTGATGATTTATCCAGATATGGGTATGTGTATCTTATGAGACACAAGTCTGAAGCTTTTGAAAAGTTCAAGAAATTTAGACATGAAGTAGAAATACAAACTGAAAAATTCATTAAGATCATTCGATCAGATCGAGGAGGTGAATACCTCACCTAAAATACCTCAACTCAATAGGATTTTAGAATGGAGGAACTGAACCCTATTAGATATGGTCCGATCCAGGATGAGCTTCATAGACCTCCCTGATTTTCTTTGGGGACATAGATTGTTAACTGCAATATACTTACTGAATAGGGTTCCTTCTAAAATCGTTCCTACCACACCGTATGAGATATGGTATGGTAAGAAATCAAGTCTGAGTCATCTCAAAATTTGGGGTTATCCGGCTCTTGTCAAAAGACAATGAATGAACAAGTTAGACTTTAGATCCTTTAGAACTCAATTTATAGGATATCCTAAAGAGTCATTAGGATATTATTTTTATATTTCGGAAGATCACAATGTGATTGTGAGTCGACGTACCATCTCTTGAAAAATAGTTTATTTAAGATAGCAGCATTGAAAAGTAGATCAAGCTCGAGGAAAAAGTCTCACAAGAGCAACGAGTTAAGAATCAAATGGAACAAAATCAGGTTGAGCCAATACAATCACTACCTCCTCCACCTCGTAGATCGAAAAGAATTTTTCGTCCCCCTGAGAGGTACTTAGGTACTATTTTAGAGGAAGTAAAGAAAATGTTCCTCGTAAGTAATAGGGTTCATGGTGATGATCCCAAAACCTATAACGAGGCGATATTAGATATCAACTCCAAGAAATGGTTAGAGGTAATGAAGTCAGAAATTTACTCGATGCACTCAAACCAAGTCTGAACTATGGTAGATCCACCAAAAGGTATAGTAGCTTTTGGGTGTAAATGGATCTACAAGAGAAAGATTGGTGCAGATGCAAATGTGGAGACATTCAAAGCTAGATTAGTGGCAAAAGGATATAGTTAATGCAAAGACATTGACTATCAGGATACCTTTCCATCAGTAGCTATGCTAAAATCCATCCACACATTGCTTGCTATTGCAGCCTATTTTGATTATGAAATATGACAAATGGATGTAAAAATGATGTTCTTAAATTGATACCTTGAGGAAGATATCTATATGGAGCAGCCGCTAGATTTCACATCCAATGATGCGATCATAAGGTATCTTGAAGTTGGAATACTCGTTTTAGTGATGTGATCAAATTATTTGATTTCATCAAAAATAAAAAGAAACCTTGTGTCTTCAAAAAGATTAGTGGGAGCACTATTGTCTTTCTCGTATTGTACGTGGATGATATCCTCCTTATTGGGAATGATATTTCCATGTTGACCATAATTAAAATATGGTTATCCAAAGAATTCTCCATGAAAGACCTAGGAGAAGCATCCTATATTTCAAAAATTAAGGTCTATAGAGATAGACAAAATAGGATGCTAGGACTTTTACAGAAGATGTACATAGAGGAAGTGCTAAAGAGGTTTAGCATAAAAAACTCTAACAGGGGTTTGGTACCCTTCAGACATGGCATTCATCTTTTCAAGAAGATGTGCCCTAGTACACCTGAGGAGATAGAACGCATGAGCAAGATTCCTTATGCTTCAGCAATAGGAAGCCCCATGTATGCCATGTTATGTATGTGACCTGATATAGCCCATGCTATGAGTGTCATGAGCAGATATCAGTCGAATCCAGATGAAGAATACTAGACTTCTGTGAAATGTATCCTTAAGTACTTGAAAAGAACTAAGGATATATTGTTGGTTTTTGGTAATGAAGAACTCCAAGTCTAGGGATATACAGACTCAGATTTTATGTCCGATATAGATGATCGAGAGTCGACATCTGGAAGTCTGTTTGTGTGTAATGATGGTGCTGTTAGTTGGAAGAGTTCCAAGCAGACAGTGATAGCAGATTCCACCATGAAAGTAGAATACATCGCTGCATCAAACGCTGCGAAGGAGGCATTCTGGTATAAAAAGTTTGCCACAGAGATCGAAGTGATGCCATCAGATGCCATTCCTCTATACTGTGATAACAATGGCGCCACAGCCTTTGCTAAAGAGCCAAGGTCTCACCAAAAATTCAAGCATATCGAGTGGTGATACCACCTCATTCATGATTACCTCGGGAAGGATTACGTCGAGGTCAAGAGAGTCAACTCCACAGATAATACGGCAGACCCACTCATAAAGCCATTGGGTTAGTAGAAGATTAAAGCCCACCTTGAGAAGATGAGACTTAGATTTGTAGCCAATTGGCTTTAGGTCAAGTGAGAGTTTGATAGATATGCGTGCCTTATAAGCAAGAATTGGCTGACACTTATTGTACATTTCGAAGGGCAAAATTATAATTTTGACTATAAATAATAAAATGGATTATTTTCTATCACAATGTGTATTTAGTATCTATGATACATTCCTTGAGTTAATGGTAATGATAATTCTTATTTTCAAGAGTTGAAAATTTAGGACATGAATTTTCGTTATTAACTCGTAAAATGCTCTCGATCGTTGGATCATCATGAGGATGGTGATTGATTGGTGTACAATCGCTTCTTTATAGTAGATGAGTCTTGAATCTACGGTGTAGAGACATCAGAGTGAGAGTACAGATACTCGTTAAAAAATGAGAACACTGAGCATGACCACCTCGAGCAGTCATAAGGAAGTCTACCTTCTCGTTGATGATTGGCTCGAAGCTGCAGTGGTGTGTCTGGTTCATTGACCTGAGGTGCATCAACAATTTATCTTGAGGGTGTTATAGTTTGACTACACTATGACTCGATCTTCTAGCCATTTGGAACCCTGAGGTGTATGTTGGCTATGGCATGAGGAATTAGATTGCACTAAGAAGAAATCTATCTACCTCGGTAGATGAGGAGTAGTCCTATGATGATCATGAGAATCAAGTCCATAAGTCCATGGCCATGGCAGAGTGAAATAATGGAAAGAGTTTCTATTAAGGTTTTCACATCGGACTTAAATCAAATGATTAAATCACATGACAGAAATTAGGGTTCGACGAGTTCACCTTAATCCTAATCTGATCGGGGCTCAATATAGAAGAACTTAATCACACATGTAACTACACCAAGAGGTTCATTTTCAGTTTTGATGGGTTGCCACCATATACTGCTAGGTGTCACTGATGGAGTTTAGGAGCAATTAGAATGATTTGGGTGATCAATCATTCTAGTTGTCTGAATCAGAAAAATTTTGATCCATCGAAAGGTGTTTTGATGATGTCGATGATAGAGATCATGACTTATCCCATTACCATACAAAACTGGATCTAACTAGATCACACAAATAAGGGTTTAGATTTGGATATCATCAATTAGACTAACCTAGTTCAATTATTTTGAATTAGATTCAATTAGGTTCAAGAAAATCGTGCTACCACACGATTGAGCCTAATGTTCTCTTTCTGTAATCATTAAAAGTTGTCTCGACTGAGCCAAATATATTTGTGCTTACTCAGGTACCTTTACTTGGTCTAACTGGAGCTTGTCCAGGTCAGAAAAAGATTATCTTAATTTATGAGATAAATTTGAGACAACATCTGCCATTTTCCATCACCTACTAATTCTTATCTTTTGACTTTGGTCAAACATTAACCTTTGACACTTAGACATCTGCCCATGTGTCATGCATCCATAAGAGAGTAGATAGGGGCTTGTCCCCTTGCTAGAAAGAGGAAAGAAGGGGGCACACACCTAGGGAGGCATGCACCCAAGGATAAGGATGCCTAGAGTCCCATACAGATGGGACTCCAGGTTGCTTCTTGGAATCAAATTAGGTGGCGCCAAAGGACTCTACTTTGACTAGTCTTGATGCCACCTAAGGGTGTTGGAGAGGGGCTCTCATCTGATTGGATCAGGTGATGTCATCCTATCAATCAGATTTAGATCTGATTGCACGAAGAGACATGATTGGCTGGGATGATGTGGCACTGCATGGCACAGCAGGGTCTATATAAATCCAATCTATGCCTAGGTTTAGGGGACTTCTCTCTTTGCCCACACCACATTGCTCTCTTCCTCTCTCCTCCATGCCTTCCTCAGATCCTCTCTCTCCTCTCCATGCCTAAGAGGCTTTGGGCTCATGTTTGGTGTGATCTAGGTAAGAGAAAGGTGACAAGAAAGGAAGAAGGCAGCACTGCTGCAAGAGACAACATCAAATTTTCAAAAGTTTTTTTGAAGACCTTCAAGATTAGATCCAAATCTGATCTTTAAAGAATAGATCGAGAAAGAGGAGATATCTAGATTTTGCCCAAGAGGATAATGGTAGAGGCCAGACGATTGCATGGCTATATCTAGAACCTTAGGCAATCAGCAGGATCATCATAGGGTAATTAGATTATCCAAGAACAAGGTATAAATTAAATCTAATTTAATTTATTTTAATTTTATTTTATTTTATTAGATCTATCAAATCAAATTTGAAAAGTATCAGATTTGATTTAGATCTAAGAGAAAAAATTTTTGAAATATTCCTCTTGATCAAATCAGATCTGAACGAACCTGATCCAGGAAATAGGTTTTTTCCTTCAATAAGTTAGTATTTAGTATTTAGACACCTGATTATGCTTAAGAATCAAGTTGAACTAAGCATTTTTAAAAGAAAATTGATGCATAGATAAGAAAATCTATGAGATATTGAGGAAATAAGTATTAAGAAAATCTAATAAAGAGTTAAGTTTAGAACATAAATAATTTTTCTTGGAATAATTCTGATTTTTTCTATGAGCATCAAAGAAGAGTCTTCTTTTTATGGTCTTAACTATACATTTCTTCATATATATTAAAAAAATTAATTTTAATAAAATAATTTTTTAGTACTTCTTACTGAGTGATCGGATCTCTTTGTCTAAGCAAGCATTGAGTTTCACATCAAAAGATGGGAAAGGTGAAGAAGCTCATTGTAAAGTTAGTCTTAACTTATAGCCTATTTGATTCGAGCTAGTGAGTTCGAGAGATATTTTATACCTAGTATCCTAAAGCCAACTGATTTGGAAGTCATGCCCTAAGACTCCCTACATAGATCAAATAGAAAGCTTAAAGGATTAAGGCACTTAATAGTTCAACAACATTTTAAAAAAAATATTAGTTTTTCACCAAGTAATCAGGTTCCGTTATCTATGAAAGCAATGATATTCACGTCAAAAAGTGGATAATGTGAATAAAAAATTTAATAAATAAAGAATAGAAGTAGCAATACACTTGCCCATATAAAAGTTTAGATAATTTTAAGATAAAGATAGGAATAATTAAAAATATTTAGAAAAATTGAATGTTCTTCACCTAAATTTTATATTGGTAAGTATTAATACCCTAATGACATGCCTCATTAATGCTCTACCGAATATCAATGGCTATTTTGAAAATTGCTTCAATAAAATTCAAAATTCTAAAGTTAAAAGATATCTAAAACTAAATTCTTTCTTTACTTGAGGACGAGCAAAGCTTAAGTTGGAAGGTGTGATAAGTACCATAAATTTATCAATAAAAATATTAATTTATCAATTAATTTATATTTATTTTTAAAAATTAATAATTAATTTATATATATTTTTAAGAAATTAATATTTTTATTAATTAAAAAAATTAAAAATAATAAAAATAAAAAATAAATTATTATTATCAATAAAAAGAGCTCATTTTTTTAGTAACAATAAATTATGTTTGGAGTAAATCAAAGCTAAAATAGACTAGATATGAATTTTCAAAGAAAAAAATTAGATTCGACCCAGCCGGCTCACCCAACCAAGCCGGCACGTCTAGCCAAATCATCAAAAGTAGCTCAACCAGCATGATCTTCTCAACCAGCATGCCAAGCTAGAATGATCGAGCCAGCATGCCAAGCTAGAATTATCCAGCCAGCAAGCCGCCCAAGCCCGAGCCATACTGTGAGCCGCTAACATCAGCATGATGTTAGTTTTATCGTGGCTCACCATGAACCCTTAAGCAAGGGCAATTTGGTCATTTCCCATGAATGCTACATGTTACTTTGCTATGGTCTATAGTATGCCTGATCTAGTGCGGTCCATGAGCATAGTAATGTACGATCCAATGGCTATGCTATCTTGCGGTTGAAATCCAACAATCGCTGTATTTTTCAATTTTGATTCAAATTATTTAGCTCCCAACTCCGATGGCCCAATTTCTTTCAGAGCTTAATCCAATGGTTGACGGATGTCCTGAGCTGATTCAAGTGCCCAGAAGCTCCATCCAACGATCCAAAATTTTCAGATCTCCTCCATCCAATGGCCAAAACTTAATCCGACTCGATCTAGCCTTTTAAAACTACATTTTTAGCGATTTTATGATCATTTGATCCCCATCTGATGATCAGAATTCACAGAAATTACCAAGATGCATCCAAAGACTATTTTTATTTGATTTTCATAAGAATTTCATTATTTTTGCCAAACAAAACTCTCCTTAGTCCCACATTGCCTACAAAAAAGATCCGTAGCCCTCCTAACTCTATTTAAAGGACTCCAAGCCTCCAAAACCAATTGTTTTCGATCATGGGAATGCTACAGTCCAGGATGGGAGTCATGCTTGGGTTAGAGACTGCTTCAAGGTAACTGGTGCTGCGAAGAAGAGTTGGCATCTACACCATCTCAATGCCGACGTCGATCCAAGATTAAAGATCAGCTTATTTAAATTTTTATTTTTTTTAAAAAATATTTATTTAAATTATAAAATTTTAATTAATGTAAAATTTCTTTTATGCACTTTAAATTTTAGCTTTTTATTTATAATTTAATTTTTACACTTTAATTATTACTTTTTATTTTTATACAAGTAGATGCTAAGATCTAGATAGCAGATCTTAGTACCAAAATTTATTTTTATGCTATTTAAATTTTTATTATTTAATTTTATGTAATTTTAATTTTAATTTTTTGACTTTAATTTTATTTTTTTATAAAATCAAAGATTTCTAAATTAAAACACTATTTTCTCTATGGATTCGACCCAACTCACTACTTGCTACCTATTTTTAAATTATTTAAGAAGTTGAAATTAAACTGATAGACATGGTGTCTTAATGATAATATTGTGCTCTTATCATTGCCTAAGTAAGAAATGTTATTTTCATCAAAAAGTGGGCAATGTTAAGAAGCTTGTTATGCAATTAATTTTAACATGTAGCCTATTTGACTTGAGTCAGTAAGCCCGAGGAATATTCTACACCTAATACCTAAAAGCCAACTAGTTTGAGAGTAATTGGTCTAAAGCTCACTACAAGGGTCTGATAGAAAGCGTAAGGGGTTAAAACATTGCACTGGTTATTAAAAAAAAAAAAAAACTAAACTCTAGCCCATACTAAAGATAGAGGATTTAAGAAATAAAAGTGGAGAGTTGGTAAAATAAAAGCTCTAAATTTTTATGTTTTTCACTTAACCACTATTTAAAATAAAATTAATAATCCAATGACATATTTCTTAAATCTCTAACAAGGTATCAAGTAACTTTAAGCTAACCTGAAAAAACTTTCACATCTTATTGAATTAGTATATATTTCTAATTTTTCTTTCTTTACTCGAGGATTAGTAAAACTCAAGCTAGAGGGTATGATAATTATTATAAATTTATAAATAAATATATTAAAATATATATTAATTTATATTTTTTAAAAAAATAATATTTTTATTTATATTTTATAGGAAAGAAGCTCACCAATACAAAGAGCTCGATTTATAGGATAAATTAAATCAAATTTAGATCAAATTGGAGCTAAAACGGAAAAGATATGAAGGCTAGAACAAATTGAAAAAAAAAGGGAATCAGTTCAGTTTGAACTGGCTCAAGAAACAATTGGCCTAGACTGACAGCGACCCAACATGAACCAACCCAGCCCAGCAGCTGTCAATGTCATGCTTACGCTAGAAATCATGTGGCTCACAGGAGGCTGTTACTGTGTCAATGGACCGAGCCTTTACATGGTTTATAGGAGCACTGGGATGTGCATGATCTGATGGATGAGGGCATATTTTGAGCATGATCCAACTATCGAGAATACATCCAGTTTTTTATCTTAAAATCTCCCAGCTCCATTGGACGATCCAACGATTATTGTCAAAGTCAGTCACCATCCGATGGCTGACACGAGTTCTCGATTTAATCAGGATTTCCTAGGCCTTTTCACATGCCATCCAACGATAGACAATCATTTGATTAGGAGATCTAATAGTCCACAATCAATCTAGGTGCTGATCTTTAGTTGGTGATGGATTTTGATGTAATTTTTGAGGTTTGATTGATCATCTAATAGCCAGGGAGATCCAATAAAATAAACTTCAAGACAAACTCAGATTCAAGTCCTGAAAGAACTCTAAAATTCCTCACTTTCATCTATTTAAACCCTTGTAATGCCACAAACAAATAAAGCCCTCCCTTGTGGGGGATTAACCCTCCAAACCTCCTCTTCTCTTCTCCTCTTCTCTCTTCTTTCTTTCTTCTTTCTTTTTCTTTTCTTTTTATTTATTTGGGAGATTTGAACATGCCAAAAGCTACAAATATCCATATATGGATAGAGATCTCATATCTAGGGGAGTAAGGAAAGTCTTCTAATCATGAGAGTTTGTAATTTGAACCTTGTTTATCTTTTTATTGGATAATAAATTTTTTTTATCTTTTATATGCTTTTCTTATTTATCCTTTAGTATTTATTTTTCTTACACTTTATACTAAGAAGATAGATCATGATCGTAGATAGATAGGGTCTATACTCAGATTAGGATGAATTGTAAGAATTAACTAAATTTATATTTTTTATTCTTTGATTGCATGATCTAAATAATCTATGTCTATGAGATGGATCATCATCGTGTTAGATATGGTCCATGCTCAGTAGAATAGATTATATTTGAATTAGATCAAAGAAATATATATCTCATAAGATTGCATTTGATAATGAAAAAATTGCATGAATCAATTATAAACTTAAATATTGAAAGATGAAACTAAAATCCTAGATAATTTCTCTTCTTATCCTTAATTAACTCTAAAACCCTAACTATTTGTTATTTACTTTTTTATTTTAATTTGCTAAAGTCTTAATTAATTCTCTTTTATTTACTTATTTAAATTTCTATTTTAAGGATTAATTTAATTTTTTTTTAATTTTTAATCAAAATTGAATGCAACTAAGCCTTCAATCCTCAAGAAAATCGATATTTGACTCACCACTGTTCTATTTAATAGTAAGATCAGGTTTAATTTTTATTTATTACTGTAATGACAAGCATCAAATTTTTGATGCCATTGTCGGAGAGGAAGGACAAACTGATGAGATGATGGAATCAGTAGAGATTTTCCAAGAACTATAAGTGAACAACAAATTAGAAGAATTTTCACCCATAATTCTTCTCCAAGATTCATTAAATCCCTATTTGGCTCATTATGAGGTGGATCATTTTGATGAAGATGGGTACAATATAGAAGTTAATGACTAAATAGATACGTTGTACCATAAAACCACCCTACTTTGAATTGAAAAATTTGAGTCACCACTTAGCTCATCAATGACTTCCTTGTTAGAACCACCAACTGCTCTAGAATTGAAGCCACTTTCTTATGCACCCATTGACACCCTACCAGTGATACCTATCCAGGAAAACCAACTTATGGATGCTCTAAAAGCACATAAAGAAGCTATAAGATGGGATATTGTTGAAATAAGGGATAACAATTTTATGAATGACTTTTCTATATTCAGCACTATATTTGATGATAGCCTCCAAAATTTATCTACTATATTAAAAAGATGTATGAAGGTAGATTTAAGATTACTTTGGAAAAAGTACCATAATTTAGATCGAGAAAAGTTGATGCAAAGACATATCATACCCAAGAAAGAGACTAGGTAGATCAAGCTATAGTTAAAGAAATTCCTAAACCACCACTCCCGATTTCAATCCGACAAACACAATCCCTTCTCGACCATCATAAAAGCTATGCTAATTTTAAATTTTGTTATAGCATGCTTGCTTTAAATCCTTTACTGAGTCGGGCTAAATTTAAATGTCCAAAAGCATTCCATGAATATTTTTCTACCATGATGATAAGACCTCCTGATTGATCTTATCTTTTTAGAAACTTGAAGGATGTACTAAAATTAATTATATTTAAAACTGCTTCATAAGGTCCGATTGAAGATGTTAAACTTAATGCTTACTCGAAGGCAACCTAGTTTTTGCTTTTATATTTTATTTTTATTAATAGTTTACCTTTCTTTTAGGACTAAGTTGAGGGGAGAATTATAGTCCCATGTTAGATGATGAATAAAGAAAATTCTAGACCGAGCCGAGAACATATTAAGTCAGGTGAATTCTTTTCTTTTATTTTCTTATATCACACTCTATTTCTTTCCTCCATTGAGGATAATGAAAATTAAGTTGGAAGAAAAGGATAAATAAAAATAATTAAGTCTTCAAGTATAGTAATAATTAGTTTTATGTACCTAATTTTATGCCACTTTGAAGTTTTTAGGCATTTTAATCGATGATTGATTAATGGTTTAGAGAATTTTTGAAATACTAAGAATCAAATTATTAAGAAAACCCAATAAATGGTTAGGTTTAGAATAAAATAAATTTTTGAGTGATTCTAAAACTTTTTTCCATCCTATATTCAATAAAGAATCTACTTTGTATGGGTATAAACAAAATATATATATATATATATTTATATATATATATATAAAGCAAGTTTTAAACATTGGTCTTCCATCGAGTAACTGAATCTCGTTGCCTAAGCAATGTTATTTGCATAAAAAAGTGGGTAATGTGAAGATGCTTGTTATACAGTTAGTTTTAACCTATAGCCGATTTGACTCGAGTCAGTAAATCCAAAGGATATTCTACATGTAATGCCCTAAAGCCAACTGATTTGACAGTCATTGGTCCAAAGCTTACTACAAAGATCAAATAGTAAGCTTAAGAGGTTAAAACATTGCATTGGCTATACAAAAAAAAAATATATCTAATCTTTAGCCCATACTAAATATAGAGGATTTGAAGAATAAATTAGGAAGTTGGTAAAATAAAAGCTATAAATTTTTATGTTCTTCACTTAACCACTATTTAGGATAAAAATAATAATCTAATGATGTATTTCTTAAATCTCTATTCAGGTATCAACTGACTAAAAAATAATATGAAGAAACTTTCACATCTTATCATATCGATATGTATTTTTAATTTTTTTCTTTACTTGAGGATGAATAAAACTCATATTGGTGGGTGTGACAATTATCATAAATTTATAAATAAAAATAGTAAATTATATGTTATTTCATATTTATTTTAAAAAATTGATATTTTTATTTATTTTTCGTAGGAAGGAGCATAACAATACAAAGAGCTTGATTTATGGGATAAAATGCATCAAATTTGACTCAAATTGGAGCTAAAACAAAAAAGATATGAAGGTCAGAAGAAATTAAGAAAAATAGGAATTAGTTCAGTTTGAACCGGCCCAAACCGACAGTGACCCAGTGTGAACCAGAAGGAGAGCATGCAGGGCTTCTAGCTCTACTTTCAAAAACTTTTTACAAAAAATATATGTAGTGGAGAAATTATTAATCGTATTAATAATAAGAGCTATAGATCTAATCTAAAAACCCTACATGCTACATGATCTAATGTATCATATATGCATGCATATCTGAAAATAAAAATAGTAGCTGCAGTAAAACTATTTTTATTGCTCTACGTATTTAGAACACATTATCATTTTGTAGGTAGATGAACTCCACAATCTGATCTCCTCGGTATGGATCTAATCACCATGATGTAGCCACACACAAGTCTGGTCTCCATGGATAATCCACATGAGGCTCTGATCTCGGTCAACTCCTCTCGAGTGCTAGCTCATGTAGACGTCTTTGTAGGCTAATGCAAACCAAACTCTTTTGATCTTCTTCACCAAGTCTTCGAATGCTCCAAATCCTAATGAACGTAGAAGAGATTTAGTAGAGATTTTCATTAAGATCTTTGTACTCATGACCCTTGTTCCTCACAGATCTAATTCCAAACCCTAGACATATTCTAGGGTATGCACTCACCCAAATACCCTTACGCCTAGAACTCTTTCTTTTCTGATTTTTCTCATGCACATAGAGGAGAGACTTTTTCTTCTCTCCATTGCTCTCTCCTCTCTTCGTTGGGTTCTCCATATTCTGCATGTCCTAAAATCAAATATTTTTATAGATTGCACAAACAAAGAGAGGTATGAGGAAAAGATTTAGATCAAGTGGTTACCCATTCAAACTCAAATCCTATTTGAATTAAACTTCTAACTAGATTAAACCAAATCCATATGGCACATGAGAAGGGAGAATGCACGCCCTCCCTTTCATGGAAAAAATATTCATGAGAAACATCTTACTCATGGAGATAGTATGGTGCAAAACAAAGGATGATGTGGTGCATGAGAAGACTAGTCAAACTAGTCTATTATTTATCATCTAATTGAACCAATCCAATCTAAATTGGTTAAGCCTAATTAGACCAGATTAAATCTAACTTATTTAGGCTTAATTAGGCTCAATTAATCATAATCAAATCAAAAATTAATCAAGATAAATCCCTGATCAAATCAGAGATTAAACCTCCTTGACGATTAGATCATCTTATAACCTAATTGGGTCAAATCCAAATGAATCCAAATCAATTGGCCTTGATCTAGAAATAATCACTTAATCAAATTAAGTTAATTAGTGATCAAATTCACTAATTAAACTTCTCTAGATCAGCCATTAGATTGAGTAGGAATCTCTAGTGTGGGTAACCCTACAGGTTCGAACCTAAGCCAGTAGCATAGGAATTAATTTTCTGTACTAAACAAAGTGACCATCTAGCAATGGTACCCAACGTTCGGATAGGCTAAATAATACAATCACAATATTTAGAATATGCATGAATATGGTTATTACAGAATTCATCCCTTTGACCTCTGTGCATAGGATGACTTAGGGTTTAACTATCAACCCTATAAGATATATCCAAATCGTGTTTCAAAGTAATTAGTCCTATGACCCTTCACTAGGACTATCTTGGCCAAGGCTTTGCTAAATTAAAATACTATTGAACATAGCTCTTGAGTTCAGGAGTGGTTAATCCTATCTTGATTCATGCACCGACTCCTTAAGTACTTGACTGTATCCAAAAACCTTCCATCACTGAATTAGAAATTCAAGTAATCGGGCACCAAAGCATATTAAGTTGCTTGAAAGTCACCATGGTGATCTCAGATTGGAGAAACACTTATGTCCACATTTTATCAGAATAATTCTTGATAGCAAAAAAGCTCTGGAGTTGATTACATTCAGTGCAGATGCACCCCTACATCTCACCTGCATGCCATACTAATATCTCCACACTCCTTAGTTAAGAGGATGGTCAACTTATATGGCACACACCAACCTATACCCGATAAATGTTATTATCCTTGATAACAACGTATCATTTGGTCATGAATATATTTAAGAACTAAATGATAAATCTTCCTGTGTCGATTCTAAATAGTTCTAAAGACTTCATCATAATAGATAGGAGTTCATTAGAAGATGAAAGATTTATGATGAAAAAGCTAGAATATCTTTTATTCAATTAATAATTCATATACAATTATATGAAATAGCTCAATTGTCAATAGGTTGATGATTGGCTTTGGGACACTATTGTTAGATGTATGCCCTAGAAGCTAGTTTGGCTAAACACTTGTAATACACTTCTAAAGAAAATTTTATAATTTTGACTATAAATTAATAAAAAAATTATTTTTTATCATAGTTTATATTTAAAGTATCTATGATACATCCTTTGAGTTTATGGTAATGACGATTCATATTTTCAAGAGTTGAAAATTTGAGACATGAATTTTCATAATTAACTCATAAACAACTTCCGACCGTAGGATCATCACGAGGATGGTAATCGATCTAAAAGATTGATATACGATCACTTTCTTAGGATAGATATATCTTGAGTCTATGGTGTGAAGACATCAAAGTGAGAGTACAGGTACTCGTTAAAGAATGAGGGCACTAAGCGTGACCACCTCGAGAAGTCATAAGGAAGTCTACCTTCTCATCGATGACTGACTCAATACTGCAGTGGTGTGTCTGGTTCTTTGACCTAAGGTGCATCGATAATTCACCTTGAGGGTGTTATAGTTTGACTACACCATAACTCAATCTCCTAGCCATTTAGAATCCTGAGGTGTCTATTGGCTATAGCATATTCATTGTAGGAATTAGATTATACTAATTGGAGATCTATCTACCTTGGTAGATGAGGAGCAGCCCTATGATAATCATGAGATTGAGTCCTTAAATCTATGACCATGATAGAGTGAAGATGATAGAAAGAGTTTCTATTACGATTTCATATTGGACTCAAATCAAATGATTAATTCATATGACTGATATTGGGTTTGACGAGTTCATCTTAACCCTAATCCAGTCGGAGCACAAGATAGAAGAATCCAATCACATAGGTAACTACATCGAGAGGTTCATTTTTAGTTCTGATGGATGGCCACCATATACTGCTAGGTGTCACTAGTAGATTTTGGGAGCAATTGAAATTATTTTGGTAATCAATCATTCTAATTATATGAATCAAAAAAGTTCTGATCCATTGAAAGGTATTTCGATGATGTCGATGATGGAGAATGTGATATGTCTTATTACTATACAGAATTGAACTTAATTGAATCACACAAATAAAAGTTTGGGTCTAGATGTCATCAATTGAGCTAATCCAATTTGATTGATTTGGATTAGATCCAATCAGGTTCAGGATAATCATGCTAGCACACGATTGAGCCTGACTTTCTCCTTCTATAATCTATCTGATTCATCGCAACCAAGTCAAATTTGATTTGACTCATTCTTGTATTTTGAATGGGTTTATTTTTATTTGACTGAAATAAGTTCAGGTCAGATTAATTGTACAAATTAAATCTATTCATAGTCAAATTGGACTTGGATCAAAAGTTGACATAATTTAAAGAGTTGAGGATTACCTGATCAGATGCTTCTAGAAATTTTTTTAGAAATCACATTGATCTAATTTTTAGATATGTGATAGGGCATGAGTGTACATTGGGTGTACTAAATTTTATGATTTTTGAAAGTGCCTAGACTATGTTATGATAGAGTTTAATTTGGATCAAACTCTTAAGGGAAGAGTCCTAGGTGCAGTGGACTCTTCCTTATCTACTCATGCCGATATGTTTTTAAAGTCTTTTTGGCATGAAAACTAGATAAGATCTGGTACTCTACATAGGGAATAAGACCTAAAGTCCAACAATAAAAATAAAATAGTTATTTTGGTCAAATGGGACTCCTTTTGGCATTGGTATTTGACATAAATCCTTCTCATGCCAAGGCACTTCAATGCAAGTTTTATTTTTCACCCAAAAAGCTGTAGCCCCTTCCATCTTCCACACCCTCTCTGATCCTCTCTCTCCTCTTCTTTAATGTACTAAAGGTTGGGTGCAAATCACAGAGGAAGATTCAATCAAAATTGTGAAGAGCTTAGCATCTACACGACGGTGTTCGTGAGATGGACAAGCAGCCTTCTCAAATTATTTTGAAGATTCTTTAGATTAGATTTAAATTTGATCTTTGAAAAAAAGATTTATGAGGATAAGATATCTAGATCCTACTCAAGTGGATACCAATAGAGGATAGGTGCATGCATATCTCCTTTTAGAACCTTAGGATAGATCAGGATCATCACAGGGTAATCTGATTACCCAAAATAAAAGTATGAAATTAAATTAAATTTAATTTTATTTTTAATTTTAATATCAGATATTAAAGGATCATATCTAATATATCTTAAATCTAATAATAATCTTCAAAAAAAAATTTAAAATATTTCTTCAGATCTAATCAGATCTGAACAATCCTGTATTGGGAAATAGGGTTTTTCCTACAATTGGTATTAGAGCCCAGTTGGCAGTTCATCAGATCTATTTTAGATCTAATTTTATTTTTATTTATGATATGATATTAAAAGATTTCAGATATCATATCAGATGTATTTAGATCTAAAAATAAAAAATTAAATATTAAATCATTTAGATCTAATATGTGTGAGATGCATGACTAGTCTAAATATATAATAGTTCTATGTGTAGTCTAGTATGGTCATGTATTTAATTTGATTAAATATGATTTTAGATCTATTTAATTTTTATTTTTTTGATGTTATAATTATTATAATTAGATCTAAAAATAAAAAATAAAATTTTTAATTTTTAATTTATTCATATGAGATATGAAAGATGCATGCTTAGACTAGTTATAGAATAGTTCTATAAAATATCTAGAATAGTTTTGTTTGATGTGATCAAATTTAAATTCTATTTTTTAAATATTATATGTGATATATTAGATCTAAAAGCATGCATGTTTATTTAGTTATGATAAATGAGATGTATACAAAATATGTATAAGTTAGATCATTAATTGTATATGTGATATATGATTTAGATCTAACTAGTTTGGTAGTAGAAATTATATTTCTGATTAAGACGTTTCTCTTAGCCATCTGATCATAAGAACAAAGTAGGATTTAAAAGCTATCTCCTCCCATTGATGGGGTGTTCTTATGATGTGTAGGGATGCTACGCGTTTGTTCTTAATTAGAAATTAAAATTTATTTTTTGCAAAATCTTAGATCCTAAAATCCTAGGATTTTTATTACATATTTTGTTCATAAACCCAAAACTTAATTAAGAATTAAGATTATGAAATTAATTAGGTCTAAAAATTATGAATTTTTAGATCTAAGATATATTCATAAAATTGGGATTGGGCTTGGGTAGCTCAATTAGGTCTAGCGATTGATCAAACTGAATCAAGAGTTGGTTAGGTGGGATCAAAGAAAGCTTAGATTTGACCAGTCTAATAGGATTAAGTTTGGATCAAGATTGAATCATATTGACGTGTGACTCGATCAAGTCAAGACCTAATTTGACTCCATGATTCGAGCATGGATTATAGGCTAACCCAATTGGTTCTGATTCGATAATTTGGTGTCTAAGGTAAGTCTGGCAAATACGATTGACTTATTTTTAATTAGGAGCTACTCGACTTGAATGCGTTCTTGTCGAGTTAATGGCATATCCCTTCCACCAGTCTCACTTATCTGGCCATTTGTGTCTATCCAGTTCTAATTTGAGGTTGCTAACAATTCGAGCCAACTTATGCCACAAGGTTAGTCATAATTGTTATGACTAAATCAGGTCAAGTTTAAAGAGACCTAAATTAAATCTCTCTAAAAAAATATTATGTCTAAGATCTTTCACCATTATAGATATGCGAGCCCTTCTTGGGGTTGGTTGTTCTTGGCTGGATATAGTAGTTCAGTTGCATCGAAAAGATGCAAGTATATCTATTTGGCATTGGATGCTATAGGTTGGAGGATGGGTTGGGCTCAATATTTTGGATACAGTGAGGGACCCAATCAAGAATCCAATTCATGCAAATGGTGGGTCTGACTTAACTAAGGAGTAAATCAATATTCCGAACGTGGTAAGATTCATGAATTAGAGATCAAGTTTGGGTGCACCATGATTAGAGAATCATTGGATAAGAGTTGTTCACTCATCGGTTGATCCATCACTAATAACTATTAGGTGAGGTGGTGAGCCAACTGGTGGGACCGCACCATCCACTAGAAATCAATGATCGTGGAGATTTTTGCATCTCTACCAAAGAAAGTATAGGAATCCGAGTAAATAGTGGGAGTCTAATTTATTTAAAATAAAATCTCTAAATAAATTGGTTAAGTCTAATTATAAAATCTAACTAGAAACTTTGACTCTCTACAGGAAGATATTTGCATCCAATCCACTAGCCCATATCCTGGACACTTATAGACTAACCGAATCCAACTACAAGGATTGGCTTTGAAACATCAAAATTATTTTGAATTTTGAGAAGTTGACTTACGCGTTGGAATAGAATCCTCCCATCTTACCAACCCGTCCATCCACTAATCAGAGATGATCTCTAGAGAAGTAGATGGATAAAGATAACAAAGCCAGGTATTACATGTTGGGCTTGATGTCTGATGAGCTCCAGCACTAACATGAAGATATTAAGACTAGCCAGCAAATGTTGGCTCACCTGCAAGAGTTGTTTGGTGAACAAAGTCGCGTAGCCAAATATCAAGTCACCATAAGACTTTTTAAGGCTCAAATACATGATGGACAGTCAGTCCAAGATCATTGTTTGATGATGATTAAAAACCTAGAAGAGCTTGAAAAGCTCAGTGTGAAGTTAGATGAGGATCTGCAGATTGATATAATTCTGCAGTCCTTGACCGATGCATATGAGCAGTTCATCATGAACTATTATATGCATAAACTTCAAAATACCTTGGCTGAGCTCATGAATATGCTGGTTACTGTTGAGCTTTTTATGAAATATTCTAATGGCTCAATACAAAGCGAACTTCTTCCAAGAGAAAGTCTTTTGGAAAGAAGAAGTTCGTGAAGAAGTAGAAGGTGGATGGTAGGAAGAAGAAGAAGGCAGAGCTGAAGAAGAAGGCCACTGATAAAGAAATATATTTCCACTGCAACATTTACGGCCATTGGAAGCGGAACTGTCCGCTTTATCTGGCCAGCTTGAAGAACAAGAGGGAGACAAGTTCTTCTAGAGGTATACTCATTATAGAATCTAATATTATGATTTCTTTTGCATCTAGTTGGGTGCTTGACTCTGATTCTAGTGCTCACTTGTGCACTTCTATGCAGGGCCTTGAGGATAGCAGGAGGCTGAGGGATGGTGAGATGATCCTATACATTAGGAACGATACAAAAGTTGCTACTGTGGTCGCGGGAACCTACCCTTTATGATTACTGTCAAGATTAGACTTAGTACTTAGAAACTATTTTTATGTGCCTGCAGCAAGCAGGAATTTGATTTATGTTTCATGTTTCGTACAGGAAGGCTATGTAATTAGTTTTCTTAAGGACCATTGTAATATTCCTTATGAAAGAAATAAAATTATAAGTGATTTTCTTATAAATAATCTCTATCAGTTACATATTGATATTTCTATTTTCAATATCGAGCAAAACGTGAATGTCATAGGATCAAAATGACCTAGGGATAGGTTTCTTTGGCACCTTAGGCTAAGTCATATAGCTGAAGATAGGGTTAACAAATTAGAAAAATCCGGGCTATTGAGTCCATTGACTTTCGAGCCATATCCGATTTATGAATCATGCCTTCATGGAAAAATGATCAAGCTTTCTTTTGTAGGACATGGGGAAAAGGCCACAAACCTACTTGCCCTAGTACATACTGAAGGTTCTTGATCTAGGGTTTTACTGGTAGATCTTAAAACTTTTTCAGGATCTTACAGTGAAAGACTTAAATAAATCAAATATTTATTTAAATAAATATATAAACACCTAGATCTCAAATCAATTACATGATCAAGGCATGATATTAAATCAAAAATTAAAATCAAATAAGAAAGAAAAGATTGATCAAATCAACCTAGATCTACACTACATCAAATGCCGGTATGAAGTTTATAGATCATATCTATTATCTAAGCAAGTTAGATATTCTAACTTGCTGATTCAGGCTTAAGGATGAAGTCACGAGCCACACACGTGTCCAACCTCTAGGAGTCATCCATACGAGCCTACGATCTCTGATTTGAAGTCCAATGCAGTAAATCAGCATAGCATGCTAGTACTGTGCTAATCCTTCTTCGATAGTCGATTCGATGCTCTCTTTTTTAAAATTTAAATTCTTCAAAATATGAGAAGAAAGATGAAAGTTTATTGATCTAAGACTCTCTCAGAAAAAAACTCAAAAAAAAGAGGAGAGATTGAAAATAAAACAGCCCTAGAAGAAGATCCTCTTCTTCTTCTCTTTTCTCTCACCTAAACACCTAGTTTGGTGCCTATGGAACCCCCATGCCCAAGGACCCTCTTCCTCTAATTTTTACACAACCCAAACCTCACCCAATGCTTTATATTCTATGAAAAAATCAAAACAAAATTCATCCAATAAATAGAGAAAAAGAAGAGTCCAAGTTAGATCAAAATCCTAGACTAGGAATATCCAAACATGGAAAGTTGTTGGGGCGCCCAACTCTTGGGCACCTCCTCCACAATTATTGGCATGGACCAGCAAGGAAGGGTGCACAAAAGAAAAGATTATTTTCTTAGAATAAGATAAGAATTAATTAAAAGTGGGGGCAGCACTCAAGGGAAGGTGTTTTGGTTAATAAGGATTCTATCTCATAGAATCCTAAGCAAAACTAACTCCTCTTTTGACTTGATCTTCCAATAAATTGCCTTACGAGAAAAGGAGGAGAGAAAGAGGGCATGAGAAGCCATGGATGTAGAGAATTTTCATGTAAGAAACAAAACAAAAAGGGCATGGGGCATGAGGATTAAGTGGCACAAGTGATAAGGACTCCTAGTCACACTAGGACTCCTATTTTGACTTGGTCAAACAAGATCTTTTAACCAAATAAAATCAAGATTAAAACAATCCAATTAAATAAATCCCTAAAATATTTAAGGACTTAATTAAATTATATTAAATTAGATTTAATTCTAATTTATTTTCTAATCAAATTAGAAAATTAGGTTAATCCGAGTCTTAGTTAGACTCGGACTAGTTCTTTCTTGCACTTGGCTTATCCAATAAACCAACTGGACTTGATCCAATCAAGTCCAAACCAAATATAATAAAATAATATTTAATTATACTTAATCTTAGCCTATTGGTTTAATCAAATTAAGTTAATTAGCAATCTAATTGCTAATCGATCCTTCTATAATACTTGCACTAGGTTAAACACCAATCGTATTGATTGTTTAACTCTAGAACGATTCTTAATCGTTGATCAACCATTTGATTAGATCATAAGCTCTAATGTGTATGACCTCATAGGTTCGAACCTAAGCAGGTTACATAAAAATAAATTCTTATATTAATTAAAGTGACCATCTAGCAATGATACCCGACGGCCAGATAGGTCGAAGGTGTAGAACAACATTCTAAGAACCAATACGGATATAGTTTTCATATAATTCATCCCCTTGACCACAATGCTCGTAGGATACCTCAAAGTTCGACTGTCAACTCTGATCAGATTGTCCACATTGTATTTCAAAATATTAAATCCATCTAATGGATTACCCTGGCTAAGGTTTTTCTATATTGAAATACAATGATATATTCTTCTCCAACTCTTGGAGTGGTCAATTCCATCTTGATCACATTCCGACTTCACAAGTACTTGACTATGCCCAGAAGCCTTCCATTGCTGAATTAAAAATTCAGTTAGTCCGGTACCAAAGCACAGTGAGTTGCTTGTAAGTCACTGAGGTGATCTCAGGTCTAAGAGATACTTATACCTATATCCCATCAGAGATATTCTCGACAGCAAAATTCTCTGAAGTTGGTCACGTTCAATGATGATGTATTCATATATCTCACCTGTATGCCATACCAGTATCTCCACACTTCTTACATAAGAGGACAACCAACCTATATGGCATATAGCAACCTATGCTTAATAGACACTGTTGTCCTAATTAATAGCCTATCATTTGGTCATGAACAAATTTAAGGACTAATCGATAAATCCTCTCTTTATCGAAACTAAACAGTCCTAAAGACTTAATCATAACAATGGAGTTCATTAGAAGATGTAAACTTATGATGAAAAATATGTCAAAATATTTTTATTAATTAATAAATTAATTATAATTATAAAATAGCTCAACCATCAATAGATTGTCGATTGGCTTTGGGACATAATTTTCAACAACTCCCACTTATCCTAAAGCCACTCGGCACAGTATCTAATACCCATCTTCGACTTATTATTATCAAACTCCTTGATTGCCAGGACATTAGTGAAGGGGTCAGCTAGGTTCTCCTTTTCGTCGATCTTCTAAAGGTCAATATCACCATGATCCATGATCTCACGGACCAAATGAAAGTGGCACAGAATGTGCTTTGTGTTCTGGTGTGCCTTCGGTTCCTTTACTTAAGCTATGGCACCAGTGCTATCGCAGTAGAGCAGGACTGAACCATCAATGGAGGATGCAACTCCGAGCTCGATGATGAACTTCCTTAGCCACACAGCTTTCTTTGCTGCATCTGATGCTACCATGTACTTTACTTTGCAAACAGAGTCAGCCACTCTATGCTGCTTGAAACTTTGCCAGCAGATGGCTCCACCGTTTAGAGTAAAGATATATCCCAACACACTTTTACTATCATCATAGTTAGATTAAAAGATGGAGTTTGTAAACCCCACAAGCTTCAGATCTGACTCATCATAAACCAACCATTGGTCCTTAGTATTTCTTAAATACTTAAGGATGGTTTTAACCACCTTCTAGTAATTTTCTCCAGGGTCAGACTGTACGTTTGGTCTCGTATATGTCATTGCATACATAATAGACCCCACTATCGAAGCATATGGGATTCTACTCCTACACACTCTCTTCAGGAGTTGTCGGACAATCCTTCTTAGAGAGAGAAATTCTTTGGTCTATTAGGAGATAGCCCTTTTTGGAATTCTCCATACTGAACCTCTTCAGCATATTTTCTATGTACGTAGACTAGGATATACCAAGCATCCTTTTAGATCTGTCCCTATAGATCTTCATCCCTAGGATGTAGGATGCTTCACCCAAGTCCTTCATAGAGAACTGTGATGACAATCAGACTTTTATTCCTTGTAGTACGGAGATATCATTCCCGATTTAGAGAATGTCATCCACGTACAAAATAAGGAATACCACTACAGGACCATTTGCCCATTTGTAAATGCAGGGTTCTTCTCCATTCTTAACAAAGCCATACGTTTTGATCACTTTATTAAAATGCATGTTCCAACTCCGAGATGCCTGCTTCAATCCATAAATGGATCTCTAAAGCTTGCACACCTTGGACTCATCTATGGATGTGAACCCTTCAGGTTGTATCATATACACCTCTTCGGTCAGCTCTCCATTTAGGAAAGCTATCTTCACATCCATCTACCAGATCTCATAGTCTAGATGGGCTGCAATGGCAAGCATGATCTGAATAGACTTGAGCATTGCCACAGAGGAGAATGTCTCATCATAGTCAATACCATAATGTTGATGATACCCCTTGATAACTAGACTAACTTTATAGGTCTCTACCTTTCCATCTGTGCCCCTCTTCCTTTTGAAGATCCATTTACACCCAATGGATTTAACCTCTTCAAGTGGGTCAACTAATATCAATCCATTTTGGATCTTATGGCTTCTAGCCATTTCTCAGAGTCGAATCTCTGCATTGCATCCATATAAGTGATCGGGTCCTCATCGTTCTCTTTGAGTTCGATGGGATCACCATCCTGGATCAAGAATCCATAGTATCTATCCGGATGGCACGGTACTCTACTCGATCGTCTTAATGGTGCAGGTTCACTAGGCTTTGGGTCTGATCTGATCAAATCCAACTTAGGTTCAATATTCTATGTCAGATTTTCTACTTGTTGAACTTCATCAGGTTCAACCTTAAAGACAACAGTTTCTTCACCAAGGAACTCCTTTTCCAAAAAGATTTTTCTAAGGCTGATGAACATCTTTTATTCATTAGTATGGTAGAAATAGTATCCTCTAATCTCTTTTGGGTATCCTATGAATGTACACTTACCAGACCTAGGTCCAAGTTTGTCTGTAACTAACCGTTTGATATAAGTCGGGACTCCCAAATCCTAAGGTATGAAAGTGCTGGCTTACACCCTGTCCATATCTCATATGGAGTTTTAACTACAGACTTACTTGAAATCCTATTTAATAGATAACAAGCCGATTCGAGTGCATATCCTTAAATGGATATCGGCAAGCTGGCAAATCCCATCATGGATCGGACCACGTCTAACAAAGTCTTATTCCTCCTTTCAAACACACCATTATGCTATGGTGTTTCAGGAGAAGTCCATTGGCAGAGAATTTTATTCTCTACTAGATATGTGAGAAACTCACCAAAATGATATTCTCCTCCTCGTTCAGATCGAAGAGTTTTAATATTCTTCCTACTTTATTTTTCTACTTCACTTCAGAATCGTTTGAACATTTCAAAAGAATCCAACTTATGTTTCATCAGATAGACATATCCATATGCAGATAGATCATCTATGAAAGTGATGAAGTCAACATATCCACCTCTGGCACTTTTGCTCATTGGTCCACGTACATCAGTATGTACTAGACCTAAGAGCTCATTAGCTCTCTCACCTTTTTCAGTAAAAGGTGACTTGGTCATTTTAGCAAGAAGACATGACTCACAGATTGGAAGTGATTCATAATCATTGACTTCAAGGATTCCCTCTTGAGTCAACTTGTTTATCCTACTCTTGTTTATATGATCTAGCCTACAATACCATAAGTACATATCTGATACACTATCTAATCTAGGGTGCTTGTCAGTAGAATAGACTACATTAACAAGTTGTAATAACATATATATACTATTGTTCAATTATCCATAGAAAGCAGTAACACCATTCACAATGACATTACAAACTTATTTTTTTATTAAAATTTCATAATTGTTCATGGCCAAAAGGCCTATAGAAATGATATTTAGAAAGAAACAAGGATAGAAATAATAAACACTAAGAACAACGGTATGAGATTAAAATACAAATTTCAAAATTCCTAAAGCTACAACTGAAACTGGTCTTCCATCTCCAACATTTAGGAATCTCTCGCCTATTGTTCCCAGACTGCTCAGAGCCATAGCTGTAGATCCGATCTCTTGTGTGAACCTGGGTGTTAATCCAGCAAACTAAAGAAGATCTAAGAAAGATGAGAGAAGCTAGGGTTTTGGTGTTAGAACCAGAGAGAAGAGAGTTAGGGAGAAAAGCTTAATTGTATTTTCTTCTATTGTAAAAGTTACAATATCCTAGTTTATATATCCTAGAGTTCCCACATGAACCCTAATAAACCATAGCTTAAAAACTCCTTTAGGCTAACCTAATACATGAAAGCACTCACCGAGCCGAAGTCTCATATGCTCTTATCCTCTGGATCTAATCCCAATCGATACATGAATTAGCCTCCTTAAGACCTCTCAAACCAGATCTTAAGACCCCTAGGATCAACCCAGACCCTAGCCCAAAATAGACCCTTGCATAATTCTGCCCGCGCACTAAGTCGGCTCAGTCTCAGCACTGAGCTTAAGACTGAGCCGGCTAAGTTTCACTAGGTTAGCTTAGTCTGATACTGAGCCAGCCTAATTCTGTGCCATGCCCGCAGTCCCAAAACTCAACCTTTCTATTTTGCCTGTGCTTTGAGACTTAGCTGATCTAGTTTTAGATTGAGCTAGGTAACCTGTAGAAAATGTCCTTTCTACAGTCTTGATTCTCCGACTTTGGTTTTTTGCTCCACCTTGAATCCTAGGTCTCCAAAGAACCAATCAGGCTCCTTGAGGCCCTCAATACCAAGCCCGTGGAGAGCTATATGCCATCTCCACCCTAGGATAACTTTTGTCCTAGTCTTAGGACCACACCTATCCTAGCCTCCCCAGGGCCCTCACCCTGGCTCCGCCCGTGGCCTCCCAAGGCTTGGGAGCACCACACCACCTACAGTCTCCACCTTGGTGGACCCAAGCTTTGGCACACCTAGCAACATCCTTCTGCACGATCCTGCTGTCCCTGCATACCCTGATAGCCCCTCATGCTCATCTTGCCACTATCATTCTTCTTCAATTACTGAGCTCTCTTTGAGTCCTTTGGGATGATCGCCTCCACCGCTGAAGTCCTTGGCTTATTTCTCTGCACCACCATTGGAGTTGTAGGTTTTTTCCTACTTAGCAGCTGCATCACTTGTCCTAAACTTCCCTAGAGATCATGCAATGTTCCTTTATCGACACTTACTACATATTCTGATGCTCCACCTGATACTGTCCCCTCAGAGCCACACCTATTTTCCTGCACAATTCTCTCCACCTAGATCTGTACGGCCTCAGCACTGGTGCTAGGATATAGGACCTCCCTCTGCCCCCTCTGCTCTAAACCCGTGTCATAGCTTCCTCCACCCATGAAGCCACCTCTGCCCAGTGCTCCATCTGGAGCTGAAGTCCCCCTGATGCCATCGAAGTCGACTCTATCTCCAAGTCCCTCGAGGCCAACCATTCAATGCTGCACTGCTGGACCTGCTGCTATACCTCAAACACCGTCGCTGTCCCTTTGGATCCTCTGCACTCCGCAGACCTATCCAAAACCATCTCAAATATACCATACCCTACGAGCTCCTCCAAGACCACCAAGATTTCATTTGACTCTTCACTTTTAGCTATTATACTGATGGAATCCGAGCTTTCTCCTCCCTTGTACTTCTTCTAAAGTAGACGCTCTCGCTTAAAGTGCCCTGCTTCTTTGCACTTGAAGCATCTCTTAGACCCCTTATTGCTCCTCTATTCACCCTTCATCTTCCCTTTCCTATGCTTTTGTGAAACCACAAGACTCTCCTAGAAGACCTCCCTCCTCGTCATCCATTCTCGCTGCTCGTTGGACCTAAGCACTGATACGATCTCCTCGTATACCAGTGTCTTCTTACCATACAGCAAAATTGTCACCAATGGATTGAAGCTCCCGAATAGCAAACATAGCAATAATAGACTCTTGTCTTCTTCTAAATTCACCCCTATATTGAGCAAGTCGATGCTCATCTAGTCGAACCATGGAATATTTTTTTTCGCAACATCCTCGCCCTCCTGCATTTGAAGGCTATACAGTTGCTTCTTCAGCATCAACTTGTTGAACATGTTCTTCCCCATGTACAACTACTACAACTTCAACCATAATCCCTTAGGTGTTCTCTTCTCCAACACACCATATAAAACCTCATCCATCAAACAAGACCTAATCATGGCACATGCCCTTTTCTCCAAGGACACCCACTCCTTATCTGTGATCTCCTCCGACATATCTTCCAAGACCAAATCCAATCTCATCTAAACCAACAGATCCTCCACCCTTACCATCCACATCATGAAACTTTTTTTTCCATCAAACTTCTCTAATCCTATCTTCAACCCACTATTTTTCATGATCAATTCGAATTAAATAACAACAAATAGATAGATCTGGGAAATACCTTGACTAGGGATGGTGGACAGCAGCCCTATGATATCTTCCTTCCTTATGAAGTCTGAAAAAAGTCTTTAGATCTAAATCTTGCTACTGATCTCTATTGAAAATTGATCTTCTTTCTCCTTCATGCTCAATCGAACTCTGATATAAATTATTATTTGTACGACTGCTCGGAGCCACAGCCGTAGATTCGATCTCTTGCGTGAACCTAGGTGTTAATCCAATAAACTAAAGAAGATCTATGAAAGATGAGAGAAGTTAGGATTTTAGTATTAGAATCAGAGAGAAGAGAGTTAGTGAGAAAAGTTCAATTATATTTTCTTCTATTGTAAAAGTTATAATGTCCTGGTTTATATACCCCAGATTTCCCATATGAACCCTAATAAACCATAGCTTAAAAGCTTTCTTAGGCTAACCTAATATATGAAAGCACTCACCGAGCCCATGTCTCAAATGCTCTCATCCCTTAGATCTAATCCCAACCCATATATGAATTATCCTCCTTAAGACCTCTCAAATTAGGTCTCAAGACCCCTAGGATCAACCCAGACCCTAGCCCAAAATAGATCCTCACATAACTCTACCCACGCACTGAGTCGGCTCAGTCTCAGCATTGAGTCGACTAAGTTTGATTGGATCGACTCAGTTTGAAACTAAGCCGGTCCAGTTCTGTGCTGTGCCTGCAGTCTCAAAACTTGACCTTTCTATTTTGCCTATGCTCTGAGACTTAGCCGACCCAATCTTGGACTGAGCTGACTAACCTATAGAAAATATCCTTTCTACAGTCTTGATTCTCTAACTTTAGTTCCTTGCTCCAGCTTGAATTCTAGATCTTTGAAGCACCAACTAAGCCCCTTGAAGCCCTTAATACCCGAATCTCAAGCTTGTGGAGAGCTACATGCTGCCTCCATGTTAGGATAACTCCTGTCCTAGCCCTAGGAGCACACTTGTCCTAGCCTTCGTGGAGCCCTCAATCTGGCTCCACCCGTGGCCTTCCAATGCTTTGGAGCACCACACCACCTACATCACCTTGCTCGAATCTTATACTGACCTGCAACCCCTACAACAAATTACAAATATGGTAAGATTTATCGATATCCAATATCCAGTCAGTAATATCATAAATAGAGAAATTGCTAGGAGTTATCATATAAATACCTTATCTAGCAATAGCTTGCATCTTTCTCTGCTTGATCGGATTCAGGGAGGCAATGTACTGAGGATAGTTCCTCTTTCAGTGCCCCCACTTCCTACAAAAGAAGCATTCAGCTTGACTCTTATCGAGCTTGATCTTCCTAGTCTGGCCCTGCACTGATGTTCCAGTCTAAACTTGCACCTTCTTTATTTTCTTCTTGTTGTTCTTCTTTCCTTTCCTAAAGGATCTTAAACCAGAAGACGAACCTTCCACTAAGTTCACCAACTTTTTATGGAGTTGGAGATCCTTCTCAAAGTTTTGAAGTAACCCAAGTAAGCCATGGTAGTTTACTTTAGGCTTTGTCATTCTGTAATGAGTTAGGAAAGAGAGATAGGACTTTGGCAGTGAGTTCAGTATTGCATCTTTCCCAAGTTGTTCATGCAAGAGAAACCCGAGTTTGCTCAAGCGCTCTATCAGCTCGATCATATATAGTACATGATCAGTGACAGAGGCTCCATCCCATATTCTAGCATTGAAGATGGTGCAACTAATCTTGTGCCTTCCAACGTCATCAGGAATGCCAAAAGAATCCTCCAACACTTGGAGCATTTCATTTAGCTAAGCTGTCTCAAACCTGCAACTAAACTCGTTGCTCATCATAGCCAACATAATGTAGTGTACCATGGTTTGATCATTGAGCCACTTCTGATAAGTGTCTCTGACTGTTCCACGTGCATTGGCAGCTGGCTCCTTCGGTCCAGGATCCGTCAGTACATATAGGATCCATTCATACTCTAGGATAATCTTCAACTTTTGACACCAGCTACCGAAGTCGGATCCCATCAACTTATCATTATCCAACAATGATCGAAGCGATAAGGAAGTGGCCATGTCTGCACAAAGGAAAACCAAAACCTAATTAGTAATTGATTCATTAAACCTAAAGATTTGGACTTTAATCAAAAGGTTTTTTCTACTATTTTATTCGAATTGATAGTCTCTACCTCTAATTCAAGGAATTATCCTAATTTCTTAGTGGATACTAGAATCCACATAGACTGTACACGAGCCCAACTTTGATTGGCCCACCCATGTACATCTAAGGATAGGTTCATAACCAATTATTTCTCCAAATAATTTTCAATAATTAAATTTTGCCCCAAGCCCTGATCAGTTGGCTTTGGCCTTCTCAGAAAAGAGTCCAGTTAGGTCCAACCATTAACGTGACCATACCTGGTCCATCAAAAGAATGAATGATCAGGCCCAACTTTGGTTGGCCCACCTGACCACCATTTAGAAAGATGTATCCAAGAGATCATATAATGAATAATAATTCCATCAATCAATAAACTCCAGGCCTTTGGGCCTCCAATGATTATCCAACTGATGGACTCATTATCATCTACTTTAATAGGAGGCTATGATCCAGTTATCATATAACTATTTTATTTTAGGAATCTAATAATTTTAGAGGATTTAATTTATAGAAGCGAGTAGGTCAGATTAACCAGCTTGCCATGATCCTCCCACTAACTTCACCAAGTCAGCTTAAGGAAGATTATTAATAGACTGATCTAGGAGCACCTAAATCAATCAAACTAATTTACCTAGCTGACATCGGTCAGCTCGAATAGTTAAGTGATCTAATTAACACATAATCTCACCAAGAGGCCAGGTAAGTTCAATCAATGGAAGGGTCTGCCAAGCTTGCCTTAGACACCATCAGAAATGGCCAGATAAACGAGCTGCCAATTAAAAACCACTGGTCTAGTTTTTCTTAGATACCCATTGATTTAATTAGTTTCAATTAGATCAACCTAACAGTTTGTGCTAAACTGTGTAGCAAAGAATCAAGTCCATCTTTGGTCTTGTTAAAGACATGGACTTGACCAACTACAACTATTGCAATTGATCTAAAGAATCCTTAACCTAATCTAAGACAATAATTGATTAGATTTAGTCAATTCTCTAATTAAGTCCATTCTTTAATCTAACCCTAGGTCTAACCCAATTAATGGACCTAATCTCCACTAACCCATTAACCCAATGCGTTATGATTCATGTCATAGGATCTTCAATTTATAATCCTAGAACCTGATCAAACAACTTCTTAATTCTTAATTAAGTTTTGGGTTGAGGGTTAGGATTTGGCTTTTCAAAAATAATTTTCATATTTGTAAAATATTTTTACAACATGGTTCTATCAACCAAGTTACATGTTTGGTTTATAATCAATATGCAATTAACATAAACATGAATCTACTTTAGATCTAATCTAAATAGGTTCATGTAATTGAAACAGTTTCAATAATAATCAATCATAAATCTTCCTAGATCAAATCTAACATATTTATGAAGATTAAAACTAGATTAAAATATTTTTAATTAGATCATAAAATTTTTTAGATCTAATCTAAAATTTTATGATCAATATTTTAGATCAGCACATACTAGGACAATCTATTCATTATAAGGGATAAATCTTACAGCAGAATAATCTTATAGCAGTGCGTACAATCTAAAATATTTTATTTTTATATCTAAAACTATTTTAAATCTATTAAATTATAAATAAAATTAGATTAAATCTAATAAATTTATGATTAGAGTTAGATCATCATAAACTTGGACAACCTATTCACTGTAAGGGGTAAACCTTATGGCAAGACAACCTTATGGTAGTTCATGAGATCTAAATTTTTTTTAGTTTTAGATTTAATAATTAGATTATAAATTATATCTAATCTTAAAAATAATCTAAACATGTATAAGAATTATATAATAACAACCTTGCTCTGATACCAATTGAAGGTTCTTGATCTAGTATTTTATAGGTAGATTTTGAATCTTTTTCAGAATCTTACAACGAAAGATTTAAATAAATTAAATATTTATTTAAATAAATATATAAATATCTAAATCTTAAATTTATTATATGATCAAGGCATGATATTAAATTAAAAATTAAAATCAAACAAGAAAGAAAAGGTTGATCAAATCAACCTAGATCTATACTACATCAAATGCAGGAATAAAGTTTATAGATCATATCTATTACCTGAGTAAGTTAGATGTTCTAATTTGCTGATCCAGACTTGAGGATGAAGTCATGAGCTGCACACGCATCCAGCCTCTCGGAGTCATCCACACGAGCCTATGATCTCTGATCTGAAGTTTGATGCAGGAAATCAGCACAGCATGCTAGTACTGTGTTGATCCTTCTTCGATGGTCGATCCAATGTTTTCTTCTTCAAAATTTAGACTCTCCAAAATATGATAAGAAAGATGAGAGTTTACTAATCTGAGGCACTATCAGAAAAAATTCAAAAAGAAGAGAAGAGATTGAAAATAAAATAGCCCTAGAAGAAGACCCTCCTCTTCTTTTCTTTTCTCTCACCTAGACACCTAGTTTGGTGCCTATGTAACCCTCATGCCCGAGAACCATCTTCCACTGATATTTGAACATCCCAAATATCTCCCAAAGCTTTATATTTTATAAAAAAATTAGAACAAAATTCGTCCAATAACTAGAGAAAAAGTTAGATCAAAATTCTAGACTAGGAATGTTCAAACATGGAAAGTTGTTGGGGCGCCCAACTCTTGGGCCCCTCCTCCACAATTATTGTGGTGGACCAGTAAGGGAGGGTGCACAAAAAAGAAGATTATTTTTATGGAATAAGATAAAAATTAATTAAAAGAGGGGGCGGCACATAAGGAAAGGTGTTTTGGTTAACAAGGATTCTATCTCATAGAATCCTAAGCAAAACTAACTCCTCTTTTGACTTGGTCTTCCAACAAATTGCCTTATGAGAAAAGAAGGAGAGAAAGAGGGCATGAGAAGTCATGGGAGTGAAGAATTTTTATCTAAGAAACAAAATAAAAAGGGCATGGTGCTTGAGGATTAAGTGGCACAAGTGATAGGGAGTCCTAGTCACACTAAAACTCCTATTTTGACTTGGTCAAACAAGATCTTTTAACCAAATAAAATCAAGATTAAACCAACCCAATTAAATAAGATCCTAATCCATTTAAGAACTTAATCAAATCAAATTTAATTCTAATTTATTTTTTAATCAAATTAAAAAAATGGGTTAATCCAAGTCCTAGTTAGACTAGGACTAGTTCTTCCTTGCACTTGTACTAGGACTCCATTTTTGACTTGGTCAAACAAGATCTTTCAACCAAATAAAATCAAGATTAAACCAACTTAACTAAATAAGATCTTAATCCATTTAAGAACTTAATTAAATTAGATTTAATTTTGATTTATTTTCTAATCAAATTAGAAAAATGGGTTAATCCAAGTCCTAGCTAGACTAGGACAAGTTCTTCCTTGCATTTGGCTTATCCAATAAATCAATTGGACTTGATCCAATCAAGCCCAAACTAAATCTAATTAAATTATATTTAATTAAACTTAATCTCAATCTATTAGGTTAATCAAATTAAGCCAATTAGCAATTCAATTGCTAGTCGATCCTCCTATAACACTTGCACTAGGTTAAACACCAATCATATTGATTATTTAACCCTAGAATGATTCTTAATTGTTGATCAACCATCCAATTAGATCGTAAGCTCTAATGTGTATGACCTCATAGATCTGAACCTAAGTTGGTAGTATAAAAATAAATTTTTATATCAATCGAAGTGACCATCTAGCAATGATACCCGACGACTGGATAGGTCGAAGGTGTAGAACACCATCCTTAGAACCCATGTGGATGTAGTTTCCATATAATTCATCCCCTTGACTACAATGCTTGTAGGACACCTCAGAGTTCAACTGTCAACTCTGATTAGGTTGTCCATATTGTATTTTAAAATATCAAATCCATCTGATTGATTATTCTGGCTAAGGTTTTGCTATATTGAAATACGGTGATACATTCTTCTCCAACTCTTGGAGTGGTCAATTTCATCTTGATCACACTTTGACTTTGCAAGTACTTGATTGTGCCTAAAAACTTTTTATTGTTGAATTAGAAATTCAGTTAGTTCGATACCAAAGTACAATGAGTTGCTTGCAAGTCACTGAGGTGATCTCAGATCTAAGGGATACTTATACCTATATCCCATTAGAGACATTCTCGATAGCAGAATGATCTGGAGTTGGTCACGTTCAATGATGATGTACTCATACATCTCACCTATATGCCATACCAGTGTCTCCACACTTTTTGGTTAAGAGGACAACCAATCTATATGGCATATAGTGATCTATGCTCGATAGATGTTGTTGTTCTAATTAATAGTCTATCATTTAATCATGAACAAATTTAAGGACTAATCAATAAATTCTCTCTTTATCGAAACTAAACAGTCCTAAGGACTTCATCATAATAATAGAGTTCATTAGAAGATGTAAACTTATGATGGAAAAGATGTCAAAATATTTTTATTAATTAATAAATTAATTATAATTATAAAATAGCTCAATCATCAACAGGCTGATGATTGGATTTGGGACATAATTTTCAACACATACTGATGTATGCAGCCCATTTGATATGCCGACCAAGGGTAATTATGTCTACTTTATCATCTTTATCGATGATTTATCTCAATATGGATATGTGTATTTGATGTGATATAAGTCTGAAGCTTTTAAAAAGTTTAAGAAATTTAAACTCGAAGTAGAAAAATAAATAAAAAAACTCATTAAGATTCTTCGATCAGATCGAGGAGGCGAATACCTTAGTCAAAAATTTCTAGATTATCTTAAGGATAATTGCATAGTCTCTCAATGGACTCCACTTGGAATGCCTCAACTCAATGGAGTTTCAGAATGAAGAAATCAAACCAAATTAGATATGGTCTGATTCATGATCGATTTCACAGACCTTCCTAAGTTTCTTTGAGGATATAGTTTGATGACTGAGGGTTCCCTCTAAGATCATTTCTACCACACTATATGAGATATGACATGGTAAGAAATCAAGTCTGAGTCATCTTAGAATTTGGGGTTGTCTTGCCCATGTTAAGAGACAACTAGCAGACAAATTAGAGTCTAGGTCCAACAGAGCTTGATTTATTGGATATGCTAAAAAGTCATTGGGATATTGTTTCTACATTTTGGAAGATCACAATGTGATTATGAGTCGACATGCCATTTTTTTTGAAAAATAGTTTATTCAAAATGGTGGCATCAAAAGATAGATTAGGCTCGAGGAAAAAGTCTCTCAAGAGTCATGAGCTAAGGAACCTATGAAACCCAATCAGATTGAGCCAATCCAATCACTACCTCATCCACCTCATAGATCAGAAAGAATTTTCTATCCTCCTGAAAGGTACTTAGGTATTATTTCAGAGGACGTAGAGAAAATATTCCTCATGGAAAATGGGGTACATGATGATGGTCCCAAAATCGATGATGAGGCGATATTAGATATTGACTTCGAGAAATGGTTAGAGATAAAGAGGTCAGAGATTGATTCAATGCGTTCAAACCAAATCTAGATCTTGGCAGATCCACCTGAAGGTATAGTATCTATTAGGTGTAAATTGATCTTCAAGAGAAAGATAGGTGTCGATGGAAATGTAAAGACATTCAAAGCAAGGCTCGCAGAGAAAGGATATAGTCAGCATGAATGCATTGACTATTCCAATACTTTTTCACCAGTAGCCATGTCCAAATCCATCTGCACATTGCTTACTATTGCAACCTATTTCGATTGTGAAATATGGCAGATGGATGTAAAAACTACATTCTCAAATGAATATCTTGAGGAAGATATCTATATGGAACAACCACTAGGTTTCACATCTAGTGATAATGATCATAAAGTATGCGAGCTACAAAGGTCCATATATGGACTTAAGCAAGCATCTTGGAGTTGGAATGCTCATTTCGATGATGTAATCAAATCATTTGGATTCATTAAGAACGAGGAGGAGTCCTATATTTTCAAAAAAGTCAGGGGGAGCACTGTTGTCTTCCTCATACCATACATGGATGACATCCTCCTAATTGGGAATGATATTCCCATATTTACTATAGTCAAAATATGGTTGTCTAAGTTCTCTATGAAGGATGTAGAAGTGGGATCCTTTATTCTGAAAATTAAGGTCTATAGGGATGGACCGAATAGGATGCTGGGTCTCTCACAAAAAATATACATTGAGGAGGTGCTGAAGAGGTTTAGCATGAAAAATTCCAATAGGGGTTTAGTACCCTTCAAATATGGCATTCGTCTCTCCAAGAATATGTACCCTAGTACACCTGAGGAGATTGAATGCATGAGCAATATGTTAGATATATGTGCCCTAGAAGCCAGAATTGGCTGACACTTGTAATACACTTTTAGGGGCAAAATTGTAATTTTGACTAAAATCAATAAATGGGTTATTTTCTATCACATATGTGTATTTAGTGTCTGTGATACATCCTTTGAGTTAATGGTAATGATAATTCATATTTTCAAGAGTTGAAAATTTAAGACATGAATAATCATTATTAACTCATAAATTGCTCCTGACCATAGGATCATCACGAGGATGGTGATTGATCCGGAAGGTTAGTGTACAATCGCTTCTCTTTAGTAGATGAGTCTTGAGTCTACGGTGTGGAGACACCGGAGCGAGAGTATAGGTACTCGTTAGAGAATGAGGGCACTGAGCGTGACCACCTCGAGTAGTCATTAGGGAGTCTACCTTCTCGTCAATGACTGACTCGATGCTGCAGTAGTGTGTCTGGTTCTTTGACCTGAGATGCATCGGCAGTTCACCTTGAGGGTGTTATAGTTTGACTACACCATTACTCGGTCTCCTAGCCATATGGAACCCTGAGGTGTATGTTGGCTATGACATGTTCATTGTAGGAACTGGATTGCATCAAGATGGAATCTATCTACCTCGGTGGTAGAGGAGTAGCCCTATGATGATCATGAGAGGTGGCCACGTTAGTTCACCTGATGCATTTGAAGCTGAAGGGAAATCCTGATTTTCGGTCCAGGTTCGTTCAGATCTGATCAGATCAAGAGATATATTTCAAAAATTTTTCTCTTGATCCTCAATCAGATCTTGATATGTTTCAGATCTGATTCTTATTATTTTAATAAAATAAAATAAAAAAGATAAATTAAATCAAATTTAATTTACCTGATCTGGGTAATCCTATTACCCTGTTGATGATCCTGTTTGCAGCGGAAGGTTCTGGATCTTAGCCACGCAAGCGCCTGGCCTCTACCGGTATCCACTCGGGTTGGATCTGGAGATCCTCTTCTTCTCTATCACACCTCCAAAAATCAGATCTGGATCTGATCTGGAGGATCTTCAAAACTCTTTTGAAGATGAGCAGTCGTCCTTTGCAGCAGCGCAGCCTTCTTATTTTTGATCGCCTTTCTTTGATCTGAATCGCACCAACCAAGGTCCAAAACTCCTTTTGGACGTGGAGAGCAAGGGGAGAAGAGACTATGGCATGGAGAAGGAGGGGAGAGGCAGCCTTGGGGCATGGGGTTTCTCAATTGAATTCTTAGAATCTGAGTTGGGCGCAGGGTCTTATTTATAGACTAAGCTGTGATCCAACTCCTCTTCTTCCCAACCAATCACAACCCTTTGTGAAATCAGATCTAAATCTGATTGGTGGGAATAGAGACCCCTGGATTCCTCCTTAGAGGGTGCCTAAGACCAGTCAAAGTTGGTTCTTAGAAGAACTCTAATTGGAATCCAAAAAGGAGATGGAGTCCTTGTCCAACAAGGACTCCTAGGCGCCTCCAACTTGGGCACACGCCTAGGGTGGCGTGCGCCCTTCTCCTTGCCAGGTTCTGGCAGGGGGACAGGCCCCCACCAGCTCTCCAATAGGTGCATGACATGTGGTCAAAAGTCAAAGTGTCAATGGTCAACGTTTGACCAGTCAAAGGTAGACTTTTGACCAAAGTCAAAGAACAAGAAATGGCAGGTGACCAAAAATGGCAGGTAGTGTCTTACAAATAAGACAACCTTTTCTGACTTGGACAACCTCCTGTCAGACCATATGAAGGCCTCTGTTTGAGCACAAACTCCTTTGGCTCAGACAGGACAACTTATTTATGATAGCAAAAGAAGAACGTTAGGTTCAATCGAGTGCTAGCACGATTTCCTTGAACCTAATTGAATCTCATTCAGATCAATTGAACTAGATCAGTTCAATTGATGATCACCAGATTCAAACCCTTGTTTGTGTGACCCAGTTAGGTTCAGTTCTGTATGGTAATGGGATATGTCATGATCTCTATCATCGACATCATCGAAACTCCTTTCGATGGATCAGAACTCTTCTGATTCGAACAGCTAGAATGATCGATCATCTAAATCATTCTAATTGCTCCCAAAATCCACCAGTGACACCTAGCAGTATATGGTGGCAACCCATCAGAGCTGAATGCGAACCTCTTGGTGCAGCTACCTGTGTGATTCAGTTCTTCTATCTTGAGCCCCGATCAGATTAGGGTTAAGGTGAACTCGTCAAACCCTAGTCTCTGTCATATGATGTAATCATTCGATTCGAGTCCAATGTGAAAATCTAAATAGAAACTCTTTCTATTATTTCACTCTACCATGGCCATGGATTTCTGGACTTGATTCTCATGATCATCATAGGGCTACTCCTCTACCACCGAGGTAGATAGATTCCATCTTGATGCAATCCAGTTCCTACAATGAACATGCTATAGCCAACATACACCTCAGGGTTCCATATGGCTAGGAGACCGAGTAATGGTGTAGTCAAACTATAACACCCTCAAGGTGAACTGCCGATGCATCTCAGGTCAAAGAACCAGACACACTACTGCAGCATCGAGTCAGTCATTGACGAGAAGGTAGACTCCCTAATGACTACTCGAGGTGGTCACGCTCAGTGCCCTCGTTCTCTAACGAGTACCTGTACTCTCGCTCCGGTGTCTCCACACCGTAGACTCAAGACTCATCTACTAAAGAGAAGCGATTGTACACCAACCTTCCGGATCAATCACCATCCTCGTGATGATCCTATGGTCAGGAGCAATTTATGAGTTAATAATGATTATTCATGTCTTAAATTTTCAACTCTTGAAAATATGAATTATCATTACCATTAACTCAAAGGATGTATCACAGACACTAAATACACATATGTGATAGAAAATAACCCATTTATTGATTTTAGTCAAAATTATAATTTTGCCCCTAGAAGTGTATTACAAGTGTCAGCCAATTCTGGCTTCTAGGGCACATATATCTAACAATCTCCCACTTGTCCTAAAGCCAATTGGCTACAAGTCTAAGTCCCATCTTCTCAAGGTGGGCTTCGATCTTCTGCTGGCCCAACGGCTTTGTAAGTGGGTCTGCCACATTATCTGCGGAGTTGACTCTCTTGACCTCGACATAACCCTTCTCGAGGTAATCGCGGATGAGGTGGTATCGCCGCTCAATATGCTTGGATTTCTGGTGAGACCTCGGCTCCTTAGCAAGGGCTATGGCGCCATTGTTGTCGCAGTATAGAGGAATGGCATCTGATGGCATTACTCCAATTTCTGCAGCAAACTTCTTGTACCAGAATGCTTCCTTCGCAGCTTCTGATGCAGCGATATATTCTGCTTCCATGGTGGAATCTGCTATCACCGTTTGCTTGGAACTCTTCCAGCTGATAGCTCCACCATTGCACACAAACAGACTCCCAGATGTCGACTTTCGATCATCTATATCGGACATGAAGTCCGAGTCTGTGTATCCCTGGACCAGGAGTTCTCCGTTACCAAAGACCAGCATCATATCCTTAGTTCTTCTCAAGTACTTAAGGATACATTTCACAGAAGTCCAGTGTTCTTCACCTGGATTTGACTGATATCTGCTTGTGACACTCACAGCATGGGCTATATCAGGTCGTGTACATAGCATGGCATACATGAGGCTCCCTATTGCAGAAGCATAAGGGATCTTGCTCATGCGTTCTATTTCCTCAGGTGTGCTGGGGCACATCTTCTTGGAAAGATGAATACCATGTCTGAAGGGTATTAATCCCCTCTTAGAGTTTTCCATACTAAACCTCTTTAGTACTTTCTCTATGTACATCTTCTGTGAAAGTCCTAGCATCCTATTCGGTCTATCCCTATAGACCTTAATTCCTAGAATAAAGGATGCTTCACCTAGGTCTTTCATGGAGAATTCCTTGGACAACCACATCTTGACTGATGTCAACATGGGAATATCATTCCCAATAAGGAGGATGTCATCCACGTACAATACGAGGAAGACAACAGCGCTCCCACTGACCCTTTTGAAAACACATGGTTCCTCTTCATTTTTGATGAAACCAAACTTTTTGATCACATCATTGAAACGAGTGTTCCAGCTCCGAGATGCTTGCTTAAGTCCATATATGGACCTTTGCAGCTTGCAAACCTTGTGATCAGTATCACTGGATGTGAAACCTAGCGGCTGTTCCATATAGATATCTTCCTCAAGATATCCATTTCAAGGAATGCCGTTTTCACGTCCATTTGCCATATTTCATAATCGAAATAGGCTGCAACAGCAAGCAATGTGCGGATGGATTTTAGCATAGCTACTGGGGAAAAGGTATCCTGATAGTCTATGCCTTCGCGTTGACTATAACCTTTTGCCACCAATCTAGCCTTGAATGTCTCCACATTCCCATCTGCACCAATCTTTCTCTTGAAGATCCATTTACATCCAATAGGTACTATACCTTCTGGTGGATCTACCAAGGTCCAGACTTGGTTTGAGTGCATCGAGTCAATTTCTGACTGCATTGCCTCTAGCCATTTCTCGGAGTCGATATCTGATATCGCCTCGTTGTAGGTTTTGGGATCATCACCATGAGCACCATTACCTACGAGGAACATTTCCTCTACATCCTCTGAAATAATACCTAAGTATCTTTCAGGGGGACGGGAAACTCTTTCCGATCTACGAGGTGGAGGAGGTAGTGTTCTTATTGGCTCAACCTGATTTGGTTCCACTTGGTCCTTAGCTCGTTCTGCTTGTGAGACTTTCTCATCAAGCTTGATCTGTTTTCCAATGCCGCTATCTTGAATAAACTATTTTTCAAGAAAGATGGCATGTCGACTCACAATCACATTGTGGTCTTCTGGAATGTAGAAATAGTATCCTAATGACTCTTTAGGATATCCTATGAATCGAGCTCTGAAGGACCTAAACTCTAACTTGTCCGCTTGTTGTCTTTTGACATGAGCCGGACAACCCCAAATTCTGAGATGACTCAGACTTGGTTTCTTACCGTGCCATATCTCATACGGTGTGGTAGGAACGGTTTTAGAGGGAACCCTATTCAGTAGATAGATTGAAGTTAACAATGAGTGTCCCCAAAGAAAATCAGGGAGGTCTGTGAAGCTCATCATGGATCGAACCATATCTAATAGAGTCCGATTTCTCCATTCTGAAACCCCGTTGAGTTGAGGTGTTCCTGGTGGAGTCCATTGAGAGACTATGCCATTATCCTTGAGATAGTCTAGGAATTCCCTGCTAAGGTATTCACCTCCTCGATCTGATCGAAGAACCTTAATGGGTTTTCCTGTTTGTTTTTCTACTTCATGTCTGAATTCTTTGAACTTTTCAAAGGCTTCAGACTTGTGTCTCATAAGATACACATACCCATACCTAGACAGATCATCGGTAAAGGTAATGAAGTAGACAAAATTGCCTCTAGCCGGCACATCAAATGGGCCGCACACATCAGTATGTACTAGGGCAAGGAGATCTGTGGCCCTCTCCCCATGTCCAACAAAAGGGAGTTTAGTCATTTTGCCTTGAAGACAGGATTCACAAGTTGGATATGACTCGGAAGTCAATGGACTCAATAGCCCATTTTTCTCCAATTTGTTGATCCTATCTTCTGCTATATGACCTAATCTCAGGTGCCATAGATATCTGTCATTTGGACTATCCCTAGGTCGTTTGGCATTCACGTTTTGCTCGATAGTTAGAACAGGTACATCAATATGTAGCTGATAAAGACCATTAATAAGGAAACCATTTGCAATTTTATTTCTTTCATAAAGAATGTTACAATGGTCCTTAAAGAAGGTGATCACATAACCTTCTTGTGCTAAGCATGAAACAGAAATCAAATTCCTGCTGGCTGCAGGCACAAAATAACAGTCTTTCAAAACTAAGTCTAAACCAGATGGTAATCGAAGAGGGTATGTTCCCACGGCTACTGCAGCAACTCTTGCTCCATTACCAATGCGTAGGATCATGTCTCCATCCCTCAGCCTCCTGCTATCCTCAAGACCCTGCATAGAAGTGCACAGATGAGCACTAGAACCAGAGTCAAGCACCCAACTGGATGCAGAAGAAACCGTAAGGTTAGACTCAATAACGAGCATACCTCCAGAAGGACCTTCCTTCTTGTTCTTCAGGGTGGCCAGGTAAGTAGGGCAGTTCCGCTTCCAATGGCCGTCGCTGTTGCAATGGAAACACTTTCCTTTGCCATCGGCCTTTTTCTTCGATTCTGCCTTCTTCTTCTTTGATCCTTCCACCTTTTGCTTTTTCACAGACTTCTTTTTCTTTCCATAAGACTTTCTTTTGGAAGAAGTCCGTTCCATAGCAAGAACTGAGCCTTTAGAACCTTTCATAGAAAGCTCAGCGGTAACCAGCATATTCATTAACTCGGCCAAGGAATTCTGAAGTTTATGCATGTGGTAATTCATGATGAATTGCCCATATGCATCAGTCAAGGATTGCAGAATGATATCGTTCTGCAGGTCCAAGTCCAACTTCACACCGAGCTTCTCAAGCTCTTCCATGTCCTTGATCATTGTCAGACAGTGATCTTGGACTGACTGCCCATCACGCATCTTAGCCTTAAAAAGTCATTTTGTGACTTGATATTTGGCTGCGCGACTCTGTTCACCAAACATCTCCTGCAGGTGAGCCAACATTTGGCGAGCAGTCCCGATATCCTCATGTTGGCGCTGGAGCTCATCAGACATCGAGCCCAACATGTAATATCTGGCCTTATTATCTTCGTCAATCCATTTTTCCAGAGACGCTCTCTGTTCAACAGATGGACGGGCTGGTAATGTGGGAGGGTCCTGGTCCAAAACATGGGTTAACTTCTCGGAACCCAAAATAATTTTGTAGTTCCTGAGCCAATCTTTATAATTGGGTCCAGTCAGTCTATGTGTGTCCAGGATACGTGCCAATGGGTTTGGACGCAGACATATTCCTGTAGAGAGTCAAAGATTCTAGTTAGATACTGTAATTTTGACTTGACCAATTTGTTTAGGGATTTTATTTTTAAACAAATTAGCTCCCACTATTTTCTCGGATCCCTACACTCCCTCTGTAGAGATGCGAAAATCTCCACGATTAATGATTTCTAGTGGGTGGTGCGGTCTCACCAACTGACTCATCACCTCACCTAACAGTTATTGGTGATGGGTTAGCCAATGAGTGAACAACTCTTGTTCAATGATTCTCTAATCATGGTGCACCCAAACTTGGTCTCTAATTCATGAATCTCACCGTATCCGGAATATTGATCCACTCCTTAGTTAAGTCAGACCCACCATTTGCATAGACTGGGTTCCTAATTGAGTCTCTCACCGTATCCGAAATATTGAGCCCAACTCATCCTCCAGCCCATAGCATCCAATGCCTAATAGACATGGTTGCATCTTCCCGGTGCAACTGAGCCACTGTATCCAGCCGAGAACAATCAACCCCGGGAAGGGCCCGCACATCTACAATGGTGGAAGACCTCAGACTTAATCTTTTCTTAGGGAGAATTGATTCAGGTCTCATTAAACTAGACTTGGCTTAGTCATAACAATTATGACTAACCTAGTGGCATGGGTTAGCTCGGATTATTGACCACCTCAGATCAGAACTGTGTCAACAGATATGGCCAGGTAAGTGAGACCGGTGGAAGGAATATGCCATTAACTCGTACAAGAACGCATTCAGGTCGAGTAGCTTCCAATTAAAAACCAGTCGGTCGTCTATGCCAAACTTACCTTAGACACCAAATTGTTGAGTCAGAACCAATTGGGTTAGCCTACAATCCAGACTCTAACCTCTGAGCCTAATTAGGTCTTGCTTGATCGTGACTCGATCTTGACCCAGACTTAATCCTATTAGGCTGGTCAATTTAAGCATTGTTGATCCCATCTAACCAACTCTTGATTCGGTTTGATCAACCGCTTAGACCTAATTGAGCTACCCAAGCCCGAACCCAGTATTATGAATATGTCTTAGATCTGAAATTCTCAATTTTAGACCTAATTAATATTCCATAAACTTAATTCTTAATTAAGTAGGGTTCATAAACAAAATATGCACAATAAATCCTAGGGTTTCAGGATCTAGGGTTTTGCAGAAAGTAAGTTTTGGGTTTCTGATTAAGGACGAACACGCAGCACCCCTACACATCATAAGAACACCCCATCGAATGGGAAGAGAGGGCCTTTAAACCCTTCTTCGTTCTTATGACCGGACGGCCAAGAGGAACGCCTTAATCAGGAACATTCAATACTACAAAACAATATCAGATCTATATCATATATCTCATATATAAAGTAGATCTAATCATGGCATATTTTGCATACATCTCATGTATCATAATCATGCATATTTTCAGATCTAAATTATCTCATAATAATCTAAAAAATTAGATTTAAATTGATCTAATCAAAATAAATTCTAATCTAGACAATTATGTAGAACTATTCTACAACTAGTCTAGACATGCATCAATCATATCTCATATGATATTCAAAAATTAAATAATTTTTATTTGCTATTTTTTAGATGTTATTATAACACTTATAATATCAAAAAATAGTAAATAAAAAGATCTAAAACATGATTTAATCAGATTAAATCAAAAATATGCAAGAATATTCTATAGAACTATTCTATTCTAGAACTAGTCATGCATATCTTCTAATCTTAGATCCAAATTATTTAATTTTAATTTTTTCTGATTTCAGATCTGATCACATCTCATGTGACATCTGAAATCAATTATTTTCTAATTAAAATAAATTTAAAATCAGATCTAAATAATTTAGAACCATGGCTCTGATACCAGTTGAAGGGAAATCCTGATTTCCCGGTCCAGGTTCGTTCAGATCTGATCAGATCAAGAGATATATTTCAAAAATTTTTCTCTTGATCCCAATCAGATCTTGATATGTTTTCAGATCTGATTCTTATTATTTTAATAAAATAAAATTAAAAGATAAATTAAATCAAATTTAATTTACCTGATCTGGGTAATCCTATTACCCTGTTGATGATCCTGTTTGCAGCGGAAGGTTCTGGATCTTAGCCACGCAAGCGCCTGGCCTCTACCGGTATCCACTCGGGTTGGATCTGGAGATCCTCTTCTTCTCTATCACACCTCCAAAAATCAGATCTGGATCTGATCTGGAGGATCTTCAAAACTCTTTTGAAGATGAGCAGTCGTCCTTTGCAGCAGCGCAGCCTTCTTATTTTTGATCGCCTTTCTTTGATCTGAATCGCACCAACCAAGGTCCAAAACTCCTTTTGGACGTGGAGAGCAAGGGGAGAAGAGACTATGGCATGGAGAAGGAGGGGAGAGGCAGCCTTGGGGCATGGGGTTTGGAAACTCATGATCTGATCATATCTCTATCTCATACAATCTGAGTTGGGCGCAGGGTCTTATTTATAGACTAAGCTGTGATCCAACTCCTCTTCCTTCCCAACCAATCACAACCCTTTGTGAAATCAGATCTAAATCTGATTGGTGGGAATAGAGTCCCCTGGATTCCTCCTTAGAGGGTGCCTAAGACCAGTCAAAGTTGGTTCTTAGAAGAACTCTAATTGGAATCCAAAAAGGAGATGGAGTCCTTGTCCAACAAGGACTCCTAGGCGCCTCCAACTTGGGCACACGCCTAGGGTGGCGTGCGCCCTTCTCCTTGCCAGGTTCTGGCAGGGGGACAGGCCCCCACCAGCTCTCCAATAGGTGCATGACATGTGGTCAAAAGTCAAAGTGTCAATGGTCAACGTTTGACCAGTCAAAGGTAGACTTTTGACCAAAGTCAAAGAACAAGAAATGGCAGGTGACCAAAAATGGCAGGTAGTGTCTTACAAATAAGACAACCTTTTCTGACTTGGACAACCTCCTGTCAGACCATATGAAGGCCTCTGTTTGAGCACAAACTCCTTTGGCTCAGACAGGACAACTTATTTATGATAGCAAAAGAAGAACGTTAGGTTCAATCGAGTGCTAGCACGATTTCCTTGAACCTAATTGAATCTCATTCAGATCAATTGAACTAGATCAGTTCAATTGATGATCACCAGATTCAAACCCTTGTTTGTGTGACCCAGTTAGGTTCAGTTCTGTATGGTAATGGGATATGTCATGATCTCTATCATCGACATCATCGAAACTCCTTTCGATGGATCAGAACTCTTCTGATTCGAACAGCTAGAATGATCGATCATCTAAATCATTCTAATTGCTCCCAAAATCCACCAGTGACACCTAGCAGTATATGGTGGCAACCCATCAGAGCTGAATGCGAACCTCTTGGTGCAGCTACCTGTGTGATTCAGTTCTTCTATCTTGAGCCCCGATCAGATTAGGGTTAAGGTGAACTCGTCAAACCCTAGTCTCTGTCATATGATGTAATCATTCGATTCGAGTCCAATGTGAAAATCTAAATAGAAACTCTTTCTATTATTTCACTCTACCATGGCCATGGATTTCTGGACTTGATTCTCATGATCATCATAGGGCTACTCCTCTACCACCGAGGTAGATAGATTCCATCTTGATGCAATCCAGTTCCTACAATGAACATGTCATAGCCAACATACACCTCAGGGTTCCATATGGCTAGGAGACCGAGTAATGGTGTAGTCAAACTATAACACCCTCAAGGTGAACTGCCGATGCATCTCAGGTCAAAGAACCAGACACACTACTGCAGCATCGAGTCAGTCATTGACGAGAAGGTAGACTCCCTAATGACTACTCGAGGTGGTCACGCTCAGTGCCCTCGTTCTCTAACGAGTACCTGTACTCTCGCTCCGGTGTCTCCACACCGTAGACTCAAGACTCATCTACTAAAGAGAAGCGATTGTACACCAACCTTCCGGATCAATCACCATCCTCGTGATGATCCTATGGTCAGGAGCAATTTATGAGTTAATAATGATTATTCATGTCTTAAATTTTCAACTCTTGAAAATATGAATTATCATTACCATTAACTCAAAGGATGTATCACAGACACTAAATACACATATGTGATAGAAAATAACCCATTTATTGATTTTAGTCAAAATTATAATTTTGCCCCTAGAAGTGTATTACAAGTGTCAGCCAATTCTGGCTTCTAGGGCACATATATCTAACACTGTTCTCCCTAGAAGCGATGTACACCCCCATTGGGCTATCATAAATAAGTTGTCCTGACTGAGCCAAAGGAGTTTGTGCTCAATCAGAGGCCTTCATATGGTCTGACTGGAGGTTGTCCAAGTCAGAAAAGGTTGTCTTATTTTGTAAGACATTACCTGCCATTTTTGGTCACCTGCCATTTCTTGTTCTTTGACTTTGGTCAAAAGTCTACCTTTGACTGGTCAAACGTTGACCATTGACACTTTGACTTTTGACCACATGTCATGCACCTATTGGAGAGCTGGTGGGGGCCTGTCCCCCTGCCAGAACCTGGCAAGGAGGAGGGCGCACGCCACCCTTGGCGTGTGCCCAAGTTGGAGGCGCCTAGGAGTCCTTGTTGGACAAGGGACTCCATCTCCTTTTTGGATTCCAATTAGAGTTCTCCTAAGAACCAACTTTGACTGGTCTTAGGCGCCCTCTAAGGAGGAATCCAGGGGACTCTATTCCCACCAATCAGATTTAGATCTGATTTCACAAAAGGTTGTGATTGGTTGGGAAGAAGAGGAGTTGGATCACAGCTTAGTCTATAAATAAGACCCTGCGCCCAACTCAGATTATAAGAATTGAATTGAGATCAAACCCCATGCCCCAAGGCTGCCTCTCCCCTCCTTCCTCCATGCCAAAGCCATCTTCTCCCCTTCCTCTCCACGTCCCAAAAGTTTTGGATTTTGGTTCTTGGTTGGTGCGATTCCAGATCAAAGAAAGGCGATCAAAAGCTAGAAGGCTGCGCTGCTGCAAAGGACGACTGCTGATCTTCAAAAGGAGTTTTGAAGATCCTCCAGATCAGATCCAGATCTGATTTTTGGAGGATGTGATAGAGAAGAAGAGGATCTCCTAGATCCAAGCCTGAGTGGATACCGGTAGAGGCCAGGCGCTTGCGTGGCTAGATCCAGAACCTTCCGCTGCAAACAGGATCATCAACAGGGTAATAGGATTACCCAAATCAGGTAAATTAAATTTGATTTAATTTATCTTATTTTATTTTATTTATTAAAATAATAAGAATCAGATCTAAAATATATCAAGATCTGATTAGGATCAAAGAAAAAAATTTTTGAAATATATCTCTTGATCTGATCAGATCTGAACGAACCTGGACCGAGAAATCAGGATTTCCCTTCAACTGGTATCAGAGCCATGGTTCTAAATTATTTAGATCTGATTTTAAATTTATTTTAATTAAAAAATAAGTGATTTCAGATGTCACATGAGATGTGATCAGATCTAAAATCAAAAAAATTAAAATTAAATAATTTGGATCTAAGATTAGAAGATATGCATGACTAGTTCTAGAATAGAATAGTTCTATAGAATAGTCTTGCATGTTTTTGATTTAATCTGATTAAATCATATTTTAGATCTATTTATTTACTATTTTTTGATATTATAAGTGTTATAATAACATCTAAAAAATAGCAAATAAAAATTATTTAATTTTAAATATCATATGAGATATGATTGATGCATGTCTAGACTAGTTGTAGAATAGTTCTACATAATTGTCTAGATTAGAATTTATTTTGATTAGATCAATTTAAATCTAATTTTTTAGATTATTATGAGATAATTTAGATCTGAAAACATGCATGATTATGATACATGAGATGTATGCAAAATATGCCATGATTAGATCTAATTTGTATATGAGATATATGATATAGATCTAAAACTATTTTGTAGTATTACATGTTCCTGATTAAGGCGTTCCTCTTGGCCGTCCGGTCATAAGAACGAAGAAGGGTTTAAAGGCCCTCTCCTTCCCATTCGATGGGGTGTTCTTATGATGTGTAGGGGTGCTGCGTGTTCGTCCTTAATCAGAAACCCAAAACTTACTTTCTGCAAAACCCTAGATCCTGAAACCCTAGGATTTATTGTGCATATTTTATTTATGAACCCTAACTTAATTAAGAATTAAGATTATGGAATATTAATTAGGTCTAAAATTGAGAATTTTCAGATCTAAGACATATTCATAATACTGGGTTCGGGCTTGGGTAGCTCAATTAGGTCTAAGCGGTTGATCAAACCGAATCAAGAGTTGGTTAGATGGGATCAACAATGCTTAAATTGACCAGCCTAATAGGATTAAGTCTGGGTCAAGATCGAGTCACGATCAAGCAAGACCTAATTAGGCTCAGAGGTTAGAGTCTGGATTGTAGGCTAACCCAATTGGTTCTGACTCAATAATTTGGTGTCTAAGGTAAGTTTGGCAGATACGATCGACTGATTTTTAATTGGAAGCTACTCGACCTGAATGCGTTCTTGTACGAGTTAATGGCATATTCCTTCCACCGGTCTCACTTACCTGGCCATATCTGTTGACACAGTTCTGATCTGAGGTGGTCAATAATCCGAGCTAACCCATGCCACTAGGTTAGTCATAATTGTTATGACTAATGCCAAGTCTAGTTTAATGAGACCTGAATCAATTCTCCCTAAGAAAAGATTAAGTCTGAGGTCTTCCACCATTGTAGATGTGCGGGC